>BQNB010007271.1:0-94173 GCA_026074375.1 Tanacetum coccineum | reverse complement strand
AGCAAAACAAGCATATTTTTGGTATTTTAAGTCCATTTTTGGTTATTTTAACTTGTTTTTAAAGGTAAAAGGTGTGTGTAATTATACACATACCAGTAGTACATGCTAAGTGTAGAGTGTATTGAGTCCATTTTATTTTATCACATTTCGATACAAGTTAGATTCAGTTTAATCACATTTTCTCCCCTTATCCAAAATGTTAATCCCTTGATATTTTGGATATCAATTGATTAAACGTTCAGGGACAAAATGTTACACAAAACTATCAGGAACATTTTAATGCTCCCCCTCAAATTATGAGGGATATGATATAGTGTTGAGTACGAAATTTTTGAAAGATTTTGAATTTTGTGAAAAATTCTTGAAAAATCATCGTACTCGAACACCACATAAGCCTAAGTCTTTTACTACTTATGTACATATTCACATATTTATTATATACGAAGATTTGACCTGGATGAAGAGAACATCATATGAGGAAATCATATGGTCCTTTGTAGCCGCCGTAGGTCTCCTTCGTACAATCTCCCACCAACAAACTTTTCCAAGCTCCTCATTAACCTTCTTTCTATCAAGAGGTTGTCAATCTGATCTTTCTCTATCCAAGCACTCTTCAGCGTTGCTTCAACTTTCTTTCCAAGTTATGAAAATCTTTGCATCAAACTTCGAGGATAGAACAGATTCAGATACATATGTAACTTGAGCTTGTGTGATTGGTGTTGATGTCGGTGATGAAGTTGTCTTAGCTTCCCCCTAAACCAGTAATCCTTTCTTGAGTAGATTCAGAACTTTCTTGCAAGCCGCATCAAGCAGTCTTGATGTATTTAAAGGAATCATCATACCTATATGTACCTCTTTTATCAAATATTTCTACTCATTTTAAGAATAAGCTTAGTGATTGACCGGTTGGGCAAGACACTAATTGAATCAGAAAGAATTCTTCTGTAACACCAAAGTCAACTAAGTCCCGAATGTCACAATTATTCCCTCTAAGTAGTCGAAATGATAGCACCTAAGTCAACTAAGTCCCAAATGTACTCATTTCTTTCTGTCAAATACTGACTGACTTAAGGAATCACTCCATACCTACATGTGACCTCTTTTTTTTATATCAAATATTTCTACTTCTTTTAAGAATAAGCTTAGGGATTGACCGTTTGAGGAAGCATTTATTGAATCAGAAAGAACTTTTCTCGACTTTTAATAATATTAACTCCTAATATCTTCCCTTCCCCCTGGGGACTCAAATGATGCATACTGGCTAATGACAGTAATTTCTCTTCCACCATGTGAATGAAATAAGTGCACCCGAAAGATTCAAAACAGCCTAAAAACAAAAGAAAGCTAACCTTAAAAGACAGAAGACGCTAACCTCAAAAAGAAGGCCAATGACAACACTAATCAAGTATAATCATCTACTCCTTCCCCCCTTGGCTGATTCGACAACGTCATAATCAGCACAAAACCTTATAACGCATACATATTCGAGATCGTGATTGAAGAACCAATAGCTTAAATCAAGGCAGTGAGAATCAATTTCAAGGCTTTTAAAAACTATGAAGTATTTCCAAGCATTCCTAAGTCTTTTACAAACTATGAGGTGTTGGCAATATTGATCGTCTGTAGTTTAAAGCCTGAATTCACTAAGTCTCACCACTTGCAAATAGAGTCCATTAAGATTATCAAATGACTCCTAGAAGCTCTTGTAGTTTATATAAATAACATCCCCTTGAAATTATATTCCAGCATTTATTTAAAACTTTATCCGTTTATTCCATGACTTTATGTTAAAAAAAAAGACTGTTTTAAAAGATTATTGGATGACAATTTCTCCCCCTCAAATAAAGACCCGTTTTCTATTTAAAGAGTTGTTGTCATTGTTTGAGTGGTCGAATTGTCTTTGAAAAATCTTTTTGTGATTACTGAAAACACTGATTCATTATGAAGACAACTTTTTACCAATAAAAATAAGATTTCTCTTATTTTGACACATAAGCGCACTGATACGTACACTTACGGATATATAGGAAGCACGGGTTGTGATGCAAAGTAATCACAAGCCTTTGCATGGTCATAGAGTAGACCATGCCCGAGAATAAATTCCCGTTGTTAGGAACAACTGTCTTTTAGACGACATGTTTTCCTCAAGGTGAAAAGCGGGTTACTATCTGAAATAATAGCAAGCCATATGGCATATTTTGAAAACATTAGAAACTTCTGCTTGAACTTCATTTACTAGGCACTATCATTGTTAAAGAGACATTTCTAAGACTAAAAAATTGTTATGAATTTCATCAGAAGACATCCATTTGAAAACTTCTTATTTGAATTTCTCATTTTTATAATTTTTGTATTATTTTTTAATATAAAAAGAAAATCTTTTTGGTTTTTCTGAGTTATATTATATACATATGATACAAAGGATATTCGAATAGGTACCACCACTATTCGTCAACGTCATCTAAGCAACTTTTCAGAGTCTCCCGTAAAACTTTTGCATACCCAGCTTGTTGATAGAAATTCAAGTTCTTCTCTCGGCAGAGCTTTAGTGAAGAATATCCGCCAGTGATACTCCACTCCGTATTGACAAAGTAACGCTTCGATCACACCATTTCAACATGCTCCTTGATCGAAGTAAATCTGATGTCTATATGCTTTGGGATCTGGAATGTTGAACAGTTGTTGCTGCATATAGGCAATTAGCGCTTTAGATAATCACAGTACATTGGAAATTTTATTGAATCCAAGCCATAGTCAGTGATTATAGATCTCAACCCAGAAGGACCTTGAGCACAGACAACCGGATAAAGCAATATATTTCAGCATCTGTACTGGATATCGCAGTGCTTTTTCTACCTTTTTGACGACGCACTCACAATTCTATCACGCCAAAAAGTTTGTATCACACCAAAATCAGTGGCTAGCGCGGTAATCTTTGATAACTAGCATGATTCCGCATGCTGCAAAAGCTAGTTATGCAAAGGAATGAATCCTTCGGATACCAAAGGTCCCCGATGTAACGGTTTTCTTTAGATACGAAAATCCTTTTTACCGCATTTAAGTGCTTTTCGGTAGGCACGCCCCTGAAATCGAGCCACACATGCATAAAAAATTATAGGCTCCAGGTCTTACTGGCTTTATATAAAGGGAGTGCCATCAACCACTATAGTAGGACAGATCTAATCTTCTTCTTTATCCTCAATCCAGTTTAGATATCTCACATGGGAGTATCCACTGGGTCACACCATTCAAAACCATATTTCTTAGTGATTCAAGAGTATATTTAGATAGGCTTTATGAGATTGCCTCTGGGACATGAGAAATCTGTAAGTCCTATGAAATTGAGATTTTACCCATCATCGACATCTTGAATTTTGAACACAATGATTTTAGCAAAATAATCACAAAGTTTCAGGAATAATGCAGCAAAGATAATGTACAACGACATATATTTGGTAAACCAGTAGTAGTTCCTTGTCTCTCTACGGATGAACAAAGTAGGATCCTGAGCCTTTTGAGAAGATCATTGGATATCAAGGAATGAAGACAACTACATTACACCAGGCGACGTGGAGCTTGTTTCAGCCATAAAGAGCTTTCTTAGAGCTATTACACGTAGTTTTTAGGAGTTTGTCTGGATCCACAAATCCTTCGGTGGCTAACATAAAACCTCTTCCGTATATTACCAGTCAGAAACCTAGTCTTCACATCCATTTGATAAGGACGACCTGTTTATATGATGCAGTAAACGCTAGAAAAAATTCTATAGCCTCTAGTCTGCGACCCGTAAGCGAAGGACGCTTCAAAATCGAATTCCTCTTCCCTTGACATAACCGCGAGCGAAACCAACCAAGCCCTTGTTTTCAGAATACCTCCTACCTCATCAAGCCTTAAACCTTAATAAATCCACTTAAGAGTGAGTGACGAATGCTTTATCAGGAGGAGGAACAATATCCCTAATTTTTAAGACATTGCAAATGTCATGAAGTCCTCTGCATAGCTTTAACCAACATGCTTAGAGTTAATCATCTTTCTTTGTAGTTCTTAGTTCGACAGATGTGAGTAAGTGCATCATAGTAGCAGAATCAAGGCTTATTCATGGAGTTTGTAGTCGTGTGGAAACTATCTGTCGAGATTGACCGATTATATTCTCAGTGGATGATCCTTAGTCTCATTTGCTATTGTGTTTCAAAAACATGGTGATTCGGGAGGCACATATTTTATAAATAACATCCGTGATGATGATTGTCATAAGCAACTTCTGGAATTAGATACCAAAGTACGGAATCCTTACCCCAATGTGCGACACTTCAATATCATGATTATCTTCTTCAACATTATGAGAAATGATAGGAGTTTGAGTTTCTTGTGTTGTATGAGAGTTACTTGTTGATGGTGCATCTTGATCAACTGTAGTTGAGGAAGGTGAGCCCAGTTGAACCAACATGTTTCAGTGCAACAACCTCATAGAATAGGAGCAATGACTCTGGTGCTTTGTGTAAAATCAACATAAGTGGGGGATTAAAGTGACTCATCAAACATTGGTTGAAACAACAAATCCCAGTCAGATCTCGAAGGTGGTACGAATGGTGTTGAAGGAGGAGGGTTTGGCACGAGTCCTGAACTTATTGTTACAGGAGTCATATCATGAAGAGCGGGTCCTGAACTGCTGTGTTCAGAAGCCATCGCGGTCAGCTCATCAAAGT
This sequence comes from Tanacetum coccineum, assembly GCA_026074375.1. Taxonomy (NCBI): domain Eukaryota; kingdom Viridiplantae; phylum Streptophyta; class Magnoliopsida; order Asterales; family Asteraceae; genus Tanacetum; species Tanacetum coccineum. Next base: position 89,467 of record BQNB010007271.1, on the reverse strand, counting down.
CAACATGAATGGTTTCAATTATTCGTTTGGTACATCTGTTGTAAATCCGAAATGCTTTTTTCGTGGGTGCATAGCCAATGAAAATACCAATGTCAGCCTTTGGTTGTAACTTGCCCAAATTCTCACTGATTCACTCGTTGGGTAGCAGAGTGTCACCAACACATGCAGATATATATATCAGAGGTTTGGTCGGTAAAATACGTTAGTATGTGTGTTTTACACAACCGTGATGACGACTTATCATGGAACAATTTTTGGTATGAACAATGCGTGGCAACCGCTTCGGCCCATAGAAATAAATGAGCTTTTGCATAAATTAACATAGTGCGGGCTGCTTTAATTTGCGTACGATTTCGTCTTTCAACAACACCGTTTTGCTGTGGAGAGCGTGCAACTGATGTTTCATGAGAGATGCCAACCTTCTCATAATATTCACGCAATGTCTGATTGACAAACACCAGTTCCCATTATCAGTTTCTAGATGTGACGGAAGAAGGTTTCCTTAAGCCGTACTTGGATCATCTTCAAAAAATTGATAATAAAAACTGGAGCTTCATCTTTTGATCGCAAACATTTTACCCATGTAAATCGAGAGTAGTCATCGACAATAACGAGGATGTACTTCTTTCCATTGACACTCGCGACACGCATTGGCCTACACAGATCCATATGCAACAGAACAGAGTTTTTCCTTGATTGGTGTCCTCATATATGGTTGTGGGGTTTCTTTGCACTTTTGCTAATGCCATGCAAGAACAAAATATTCCTTTTCAAACTTGAGCTTAGGGAGACCTCGGACAAGTCTATGTCTTGCAAGATGATTAATAGCACCAAAGTTCAAGTGAGATAGACGACGATGCCATAACCAAGACTTGGTTTTAGAAGCCTTTGACAATAGACAAATGGGAGAGGACGCCATCATATTCCCAAGTGAGAGTGTATAAAGATTATCCCCTCGAGATCCCGTCAATAAATCAACACCTTCTAGATTGCGAATGAAAGCATGTGTGGTTGAACGAAAGGCCACTTCGAGAATCGAATCACATAATTTGTCCCACAAGAAAATACGATTATGCCCAAGTCTTCAACATAATAAACCCCCTTGAAATAGTAACACATCCCAGTCTAGATATCTCCATAACCCATTATCTTTGCAACTTGATCATTTCCAGAATTTGACTGACCAAAGAATGTTACGATGAAATTGGATGAGCTGAAATAGCGATCTCCGTCCATGTGCTATCGACGAGACAACCGAGTCCAAATAACAGAGGACGATTTGGACAACCTGCATTCATTAAGACGAAGTATATGGAAACATTAGTTTTTGTCTCCCCAGGATTTACTAGGACTCGCTGTTTGTTAGCAGAAATATTGTTTTATAACCTTAGTTTGCTAACGGACACAGTAATCTTATTCTTCCTATGTTTCCTATGAGTATACCAAAAAACCACATTTTGGGTTAATTCAGATTCTAGAACTATGTTTCCTAGAAGCACTTCATTAGTAGTGGTAACAGTTAAAGGCAGCATTTCCTAAATAGAGAAGGTCCGCCCGGTAGGTCACCAAATATATCCTATCTTAGTGAACAACTTTTCCTGTTGGGTTTCCCAAATCTCTTTCTTAATTTTTCTCTTCTTATTTTAGCAAGAAATTCACATCATTCAAAGAATTAGAAACACACAAATTATCAAAGACCTGCAAATCATCACACACGTTACTACAGACAAATCAGAATTATCATGTTTTCATTTGGAATTCTGCACAGAACCAGATCCATTAACTTTAACAGTACCATTCCTTTTTATTCAAGACTAGATTAACGTTCCTAGAGTGAGCTTCTACTTTATTCTTCGAATTACTACTTGGTGTTTGCAGAATCTTATCATTCCTGGTATTGCCTGAAGGTTGTGATCCGGTAGCACTGACAGTAAGTCTTACTCTTATAGAATGCAATACATGTTTGTTAGAAACTATGTTTGAGGTCGAGTCTGTTTTTATGTTATATCTGTGGATTTGAAGTGATCGGCAACCTAACTTCCTTGTCCTTTTTCCTCGTATGACCCGCAACTAATTGAGGGATCAAATTGGCTAATCTAGGCAATGATCCCTACTTATGTTTGAAAGCAATTTCCTGAATGACTTTGTTATACCTAAAGGCAGACACTAAAGTGAATCTAGAGGATAAATTGCTTTTAACATGTTCGACTAATCCCTAAGAGACCAAAGGCTTCTTCCTGAGTGTGCTTAATGTAAGAGGAGTGAGACAGACCTTTTTATTCAACAATTTGGGCTATTGGTTTCCACATTATCCTTAGAACACTTTGGATCAACAGAGTGGGTCCTCACTAGCCTCCTATCAACGCTTTTCCTTTAAGTTTCCTTAACTCATTTTTTATGGCTGCTATGACCAAACCTTGTTCTTGAAGTTTTGCATTTAAATCAGAAATTTCCCCAGATTTTATATTGACTTGTTTGATTAACGCATCACATTGTTCTTTTGATTGAACACGTTTTGGTTTAATCGAGTAATAAAGTTGCTTATAAGTCTGTTTCAAATGCTCATTCTCAACAACAAGTTTTGTCACTCTATGTTCCAATTCAATGTTAAGAGTCTCAATTTCATCCATGTCCATTTTGACTTTACTATCTTCCACATTTCCTCTTAAGGACTTAATTTGCTCTTTCAACTTGATAATGACTGTGTCTTTCTCTTAAGACTAAGCTCTCAATTCACTTAATTCAAACAATTGAGTAAAACTGGGAGCATTTTGATCTAAAACACTGTTTATCTGTTGAAAAATTTCTTGATTAAGTTGAGAATCAGCTTCCAAAGTGATGCAATGTTTTTCAAGAGTTTTAAACTCTTTTACAACGTTTATCGAAAGTTTTCTTTATCAACAAAACCTTTTTTTGAGAAGCACAGTCTTGAGTTCTGAGACACTTATGACATTCATTCACATTCAACACAACCCATCATATCACAGACACAATTTTACAAACAGTTTGTACAAATATCATGATCCAATGTCCTTTGTTCCAAGAGTCGTTCATTTTCTCTCAAAAACTTATTCATTTTAACATTCGAAAGTCCTGGACTCCAAGCGATGTTTGTTTTCGACATCTGTTTCCATTTGATAAAAAACATTTGGACATACGCAAGGTTCATCAACCAGGTAAATGATGTTCAGTTATTTGAAGATATGTAGGATCGTTCGTCCTTAAAGATCACTGATATACTGTCAACTATGCGGAATCTAGTTGGCAGTACTTAAGAAGAACACACAATAGTTTCTCAAACGATTTCTACTATAAACCTTTTGAATCTGCCTAAATTGCAGATCCCTAATATAATACTAATAATTCTTAACTTGTGTTTTTCTATATCTTAATATCTTCCTAGAGATCCTTTTATAAACATAAGGATAACCTCTAGTAGATGTACAATCCTTGTATGACATAAACACTAATCAATACTAATCATTAAACTAACTGTTACAAGATAATTACTAACATAACCATTTAAGTGATAATCCTTTAAGATTCCTTTATCCACGGCAGTACTTCGATCTTTGACTGGCAGTACCTTGACTTTCTACTTAGCAGTACTTTGACCTTTTGCTTAGCAGTACGTTGACCTTTTGCTTAGCAGTACGTTGACCGATTGACTTGTTTTTCCCAACAATCCTCCCCTAACTTGAATTCTACTTGCTTGACTTCAAGTTTCTTGATAGTTGGTCTTCTTTGTTCAGCATCAGTCTGTTTTGACTTGAAAGCAGTACTAGCCTTTAATCTTTTAAACTTTTTCCTTTGAGCAGTATCTTGTACACAATCTGTTTGAGTATCTTGAAATGAAACCTCTTATCTTGAACATAAACATTTCTTCAAAAATCTTTGTCTTTGCATCAAACAGATTGTTCTTCTCAGCAACATGTCTTCGCAGCAACGCAAATGGTTTTTATGAGCCTTTACCAAGTAGCCATTTACTCTTGGGCTAGTCAGTTCTTTGGTACCTAGAAAAGGTAATAATCCATGGTGAACTGAAAACCACTTCAACACTCAGAACATGAATCATAGTGTGTTGAATACTATATGACTTTTGGTAAGTCATTATAACCATAAACGGATTTGATTAGTCTTTACCTGTAGCCGTTTGCTCAGGACTAGCCAACTCTCAGTAATAAAACATTGGTGAGTTGAGGACCATATAGTTTTGAGCAAACTATTAAAGCTATCAACGGATTTGAGTTCTCTTTACCAAAAAGCCGTTTGCTTTGGAGTAGCCAATAATTCAGTGTAATACCATGGTGTATTGATCACCATACAATTTTTGGTAAATTGTCAACCATCAACAGATTTGAGATGTCTTTACCAAAACTGTTTGATTTGGACTAGTCAATTCTTATGTTTGTAAGACATGGTGAATTGAATACCATTTGCTGTGTGGTGGTTAACCAACACTCAATCCCTTAAAACAGTTTGATGTTCAAATATTTGTGCCTTAAACCTTTTTGCACACTCAAATCTTCACAATATTTCAAAAACAACTTTTTAACTAACAGTACTTTCAACAAGGTACTGTTTGTTTTAAACTAGCAGTACTTTGAATAAAGTACTGCTTGTCCACAGTTAAATCTTTTTATCAAAATAAGATATATATAAAAAGAAAATTTTGAGCAGTACTAATACTAGCTTGAGCAGCACTTTGAGTAGGGGTACCTTGAGCATCCCTTGCAGAACTTGCAGCCCTAGAATGAGGACTAGTACTATGTTCCTCCTCTGCTGCCAATGCTGTGACGACCTCTAACATAGGTGGAGTCAAGGGTGTAATCCTACATGAGAACTTAGAGTTATGCTTCCTCATAAAAGTGAAAATCTTAGAAGGAAGTGTAACTGATGGTATAAAGTCCGGAGGTCTGGCTACACCCTCTAATTGCTTGTTCAAGAACAGTTGAACGAACCTAGGATACATAAGAAAAGGTGTACCATTGGAAATATGCCCTAGCATTCCATTCATGATCATCAAGGAGAAATTAAACTTTTGGTTTGTGGCTAAGCCTACTAGAGCGGATGCTATATTAGTCCTAAATTGTTCCCATGAAGTGCTCTTAGGACTGTGAATGGTGGATTGGTACTCATTTGATGGATAAAGTAATTGAAAGAGGTGTTGATTGGATGGGGTTATGTGAATTGTAGCTAGTATGATTCTGGTTTAGAACAAACTGTTGGAAGAGCTGATATGGTGAAACATGAAGTTGAGATAGAGACTTTGGGTGAGTGTGTTGAGATGAGGATTGAATTTGCTGGCGGAGTTAATTGGTGAGAATTGCCACTAATGGAGGGATCAGGTTGCGTTTCAGGCACAAACGATCTTCATTTGCATTACGTTCATGCATCAAACGAACTTCATTTGCATGTATCTTTCGTGTTGTTGCAGGTAAGCATGAAGCTGATCAACATTGGTAGTGTGCAAGTCTTTGACCAATTTAACACCAGTAACAAATTTTCTCCATTCATCAGGAAGAAATTGCTCCAATGGCATCTTGTAGATGTTCATATCATTGAGTAACAGAGTGAACCTCAAGTAGTACTCATGTAGCGACTCTCCTTTCTTGTAAGTGAACTTATCGAATTCATCATACAGCTTGCACTCACGTTCTTGTTTTGTTAACGACGTTCCTTGCATTAGCAGTTTAATCTTCTCCCAAAGATCTTTTGCCACACGATGTTGACTCACAAGAGCATAGATTTCAGTTGGAAGGCCTTGGAGAATGATGTTTATTGCTTTGATGTCACAATCTGCTTGAATGGCTTCAGCTGGAGTCAGTTCAACATATTCCTTAAGCCTTGTTACTCCATCCTCAGTGATTGAAGGCCAAACAAGTGGTCCTTTTTCAACAGAAGCAAGAATCATTCTTCCATGTGGTCTATTCATCATATACAGTTCCATTCTGCTTTTCCATGAATCATACAAGTGTTTTTCAAGCATCGGTGGTTTGTTGTCTCCTCCAGAGAGAAGTGACTTATCAGCAAGAGTCGTCATTGTGGTATCCAAAAGATTACAGATTGATCGATCGGTGGTAGAAAGAAATTGTGTTTGGTTATGTGATTATTGAGTCTTGAAATGAAACTACACGGGATTTTACAATTCTCGACAAAACCGGGAAAACAAGTGTTTGTTTCACGGGATTTTACAAGTCAAAGAAATAACCGTATAATTTAAAAACGAGTTGTTAAGTTTAAACTTAAGTTGGTTTCACTAGTTCGGCTGACAAAATTTTTAACTAGTTCGGTCCTACTCGTTCGGTCCTGCTAGTTCGGTTATCACTAGTTCGATTGTCAAAGTATACCTAGTTCGGTCCTACTCGTTCGGTCCTGCTTGTTCGGTTGTCACTAGGAAAGGACTCGTTCGGTTCCAACTTGAGTAATGCTCGTTCGGTTCAAACTAGAATATTCTAGTTCGGTTGACTTGTTCGGCTTACTCGTTCGGTTTCCTTGTTCGGTCCAACTCGTTCGGTCCCAACTACTACGAAACTCAAATCTTCAAAACTCAAAAAGACACGATTTTTAATGGTTTTTAGCAAAAAATTCTTGTACAACTAGTGTTACTAACCCTATAGGAACAATAAAAATGAAAACTTTAAGGTTTTTAAGCCAAAAAATTTGAATCACTATTTTGCTCTTTGTAAAGGTTTTTGAACACAAATCAAACACAAAAACTAAACACACCACTCCATGGCTCTGATACCAATTGAAGAATTCTAGTAATCTTATGATCAAACCAAGAACAAGAGTGAGATGTGGGTTGTGATGTTAGAGATAGAATGGATGGAAAATGGATGAAGTGTATTATGATGAAATGTTACAAATGGAACAACCAACCCTCTCCAAGGCTAGGAGAGGGTTTATATAGTACATGGATGGCCGGCCCATGGGTTCTAATGGGCTTCCCATGGGTCTTGGGCCGGACTAGATTACTAATCTAATCATTACATAAACTACGAGCTAAGACTATTACAACTTGGAAGTGACCGACACTTTTCGTGTTTCCAACAAAGCTCATACTCAAGTTCGCCTATGTGAAGCATGTCAAAAGACAAGAAATATATCAAAACATGATGAGATACCCTTAAACAACATTCAAGTATGTGAAATTTTCGACATATGGGGTATCAATTTCATAGGAACCTTTTCGAAATCGTACAAATTCGAATACATCTTAGTCGTTGTCGACTATGTTTCTAAATGGGCCGAAGCACAAGCTCTACCAACAAATGATGCCAGAGTTGTTATTACTTTTCTAAAGAAACTATTCTGCCATTTTGGAATGCCTAAAGCTCTCATAAGCGACAAAGGAACTCATTTCTGCAACAAGATAATGGAAAAAACCAAGAAAAGATATGGAGTTAACCACTGATTCTCTACATCATACCACCCTCAAACAAGTGGTGAAGTTAAAAACACGAACAGAGCTCTTAAAAGAATTCTTGAAAAGACTGTTAAATACAATCCTGCCATCTGGTCAAGAAACTTAATGACGCTCTGTGGGCTTTTCATACAGCTTACAAAACATCAACCGGAACAACACCGTACAAACTCATATATGGAAAGAACTGCCATTTACCATTTGAAATTGAACATCGTGCATACTAGGCCTTAAAAAACTGTAACCCATATCTCATCGTTGCTGGTGAGAAGCAAATGTTTCAATTACATGAGTTAGATGAACTAAGACATAAAGTCTATGAAAACTCTCGTCTAAACAAGGCAAGAACCAAAGTCTGGCATGACAGGAAACTCAAGATGAGAAAAGAATTCAAACATGGAAACAAAGTGTTGCTCTTTCATTCAAAGTATAAATTTAAGCAACCGAAGCTCAAATCTCGCTAGCTAGGACCATAGGTAGTAAAACATCAATATCCATCCGGATATGTTGTACTCTATGGAAAAGATGGAAAAATGTTTATCGTTAATGGCCACCGACTAAAGTTATATCATGAAGAAGAAGATTATAATGACCAAAGGGAAGCAGTCACTCCCTTTTTTCTGAAAGAATGAACTCCAGAAGTAGGAGTCTGGCTAACGACTCTCTTAAAAATTAAGCGCTTCTCGGGAGGCAACCCGTGCTTTACTTAATTTCCTCCATACAACTCCACCATTTTCTTTATTTATTTTCTCTAAAAAAACAAAAAATATTTTCTTTTCGTGTGCTTTTGTGTGTTTACTTTTATGCAGGTATTATAGCTCAAATTTGAAAAATTATGAAGTATGCTCAAGGATAGCTTTCATGCAAACTACATTTATCTATGCTCCGGGAAGTACCGTTTTCCCTTAATTTTCCCTATTTTCTAGTTATTAGTTATCACATTGAGGACAATGTTCAACTTAAGTGTGGAAAAGAGCCAAATAGGAAAAATTAATAAATTTAATCATATCCTTCCATGTTTGCCCTGTCAATTTTTTTTAATACAAACTCAAAAATCTTAAAATTAATATATGCTTTCAATATAAAAATGATCTTAGTAAGGCAAATCCACCCGGATTGACACTATAACTAGCACAAAACCAGTCCACTAAATTGTGAGAATTTTAAGGCTTAGAATATATTCGGGTACCCACCTTTGGTACCTAAGATAATTGATGCCTTTAGCTTGTTCGAGTTAAGGTTTGAATGCAATTACAAGTGTCTCATCCGTCGTTACAGCTGTGTATTTGTAATTTGTCGCCTTTTCTGGAGCAATGGTATTGGTTCAAAATTATATATGAGTTAGCCGGTAATTTAGAAGCTCTAGAACTTGTGCTTGATCATCATTTACTAGACCGAAGCCAGATTAATTCATAAGCAAAATCATATGTTATGAGGAGAAACAAATCCCAAAAGTTCCTATAGCACTCCCTTTTAATGCTAATTACTGAAGTACAAAAGATTGAAGAATATTGCTCAAAATGAAGTTATGTGCCTAGCCTTGGTTATCAATGGTATAAAAAAATATAAAAGAAATAAAAGTTCAAAGTTAAAGGCTTAAGTTCGGCACAAGAGATCTGTGTATGCTATTCTCCTTCATCAGTTTCAAGTTTCGCCATTCAGTCATGTTTATATGTCAAGTACAAGCCTATGGTAGCTGTCTAGATTATGTCTACGCATCTAAGTGACTTCATAATTAAAAAACCCTATCTAAGTGGCTTGGGTGACTTAAAAAAAATCAAACACATTTCCCTATGAGGTGCTCTGTTATGTGTTTATGCCTGAGAAGTAAAATAAACCAGTAAACACTTGTAAAATCCAAATTTTTTTCCATGTCACGATAAATGATCTTGTTTTTCTCCCTTTATATTGCTTGATGGCAAGCAACAGTGTTAGGCCAATTCAGTGCCTAGTAATCAGCGCCTAGATTTAAATAGAAATTAGGCTAAGTATTAAGGAACCTATTGGGTGGGATCAGCGGGTATTGAAGAACCTCTGAGTAATGAGACTCGGAGGTTGTGAAAGAACATCTGAGTAAAGGGACTCAGAGATTATGAAAGGACTCTCTGAGTGTAAAGCCTCAGAGAGAAACGTCAGACGTATTCAAGTCAAAGACATTGTCAAGGAAGTCAAAGATTACTTGAAGACATACTCGTCAGCTGGGATGGATATCAGCTGGTATGTAGAAGGAATACGCTGAAGTGCTAAGGAGAGTTAGAGGTGGAAATACTCTGACTATCCTGTTACCCTCTAAAGAAGAACAAGCTGAGCTTACAGATTATTCTCTAAAGAAGGCAGGAAACTTAACAAGTGTTTATGGTGGGATAAACATTGGTTTAAGTTAAAGCCTATACCAAGTACGAAGTTGGCAAAAGTAGTGAACAGTTGGCCGAACTGTTCACTAAAGTATGGGCGGGTAGTTTCTAAGAATAGACGTGCATTAATTACCTCGTATCTTGTCCACTAGATTCTTGACACGTTGCAACTACCCCCACTAAGGACGCAACCTAGTATTAGTATAAATAGAGAATGTTGTAAGGAGTAAATGTTATCGCTTTAATTGTTGTTATTATAGGCATTTACTCCTTTGTCAAACTTACACAGTAGACCTCTGATCCTATCAGCTCGCTATATAAGTTCGCTTGTAAACTTGATACGCTATCTAGTTTACTTGTTCAGAGGGTAAGCACACATTGTCATTCAACTTGTGTGATCCATAGCACACTATAATACTTTGATTCTTAATCAATAAAGCATTACACGATTGAAAAGTTATTACTTGTGTTACTTACGTTAGATAAGTGTTATATTCCTTATAGACGTGTTATTTGGGACTTTTAATTGGTATCATAGCAGTGTTGATTTATAAACCTTATAGAAACTATTCTTTGTTTTAAAAAAATCAAGAACCAATCATGTCTGGAACTATACCACCTATCCCACCACCTTTTGGTGCAAGTTCTGGCAATCCGGGTAGCCCTAATGTTAATAGGTTTGATACGATGCCTACAACTACTGACCCTATCAACATCACAACTGCGACTAATGTAGCTCAAAGTGTTGTTGATGAGAACCTACATCAACTGCTTGATTCAAGAGGAGGGTCTCATGTCATAAATGTACCTGCTTTTGAAAAAGAGGATTTCACAAGTTGAAAAGTTAGGTTCCTGGTATTCCTTGATGGACTTGAACCTTACCTTCTGAAAACTCTAGAAGATGGACTATTTGTACCTATGTCAAGTTTGTCCACTACTAAAAATCCCTTACCTAAACGTCAAAATCAATGGTCAAATGTTGAGAGTCATCTTGCTAATCAAGATAAACGATTAAAAAGTATCATTATATCTTATTTACCAAATGATGTTATGAAATCTGTCATTAAGTGTAAAACTGCTAAAGAAATGTGGAATGATCTCATCCTAGCTCATGAGGGACCATCTGATACAAAAGATACCAAGATTGCAGCTTTAAGCCTTAAGTTTAATGTTTTTAAATCACTTGAGGGTGAAAAAGTAATGGGAACGTTCACAAGGCTGAAATGCTTGTTAAATGACCTTGAAAATAATGGTGTTACCATTCCACAAGCAGAAGTAAATGCCACGTTTGTTAACAGCCTGCCAAGAAAATGGTTAAGCATGAATCAAACTCAGAGGGCAAATAACTTCATTAAAAACGACAGTCTGGCTACACTAGATAGCAAGTACAATTATAAGGAAGGTCTAATTGATCAAATCTATGAGTCAGAGACACAAAGATTTTCAATTCAGGCCTCAAGCTTAAAAGCCTTGATTTCTAACACATCATTTCAGGATAGTGACTCAGATGTTGAAGAGGATCAGAGGACCAGCAATGAATTTATGGCTGATTTGAACGCTGAGTATGAAAGAGCTACTTGCAAATCAAAATAGATTCTATAAAAGATTTGGGAGGGTTGGATCTGCTAGGAAACCCATAGACAAAACTAAAGAAACTTGTTTTGCTTGTGGGAAAACTAGGCACTTTTAAAAAGATTGCCCTTCAAACAAAACATCCACATCCTATCCATCCTCAAACAACTCATTCAACAAATTCAAATCATGCACACCACCCATCAACCAAACATCTTCCCATAACACTGGTAACTATCAAAAATACTACAAAGGAAAATACAAGGGACTTAAAGCTGAAATGGATGTCCAAACCTAAAGGATTGATGATCTGACAAAGGGAAAGAGTGAAAAAGGGAAGAGTGACAAGGGAAAGAGTGAAAAGGGGTTGATAGCTGAGTCATTTAACTGAGATGAAGAATTTGTGTCCTTAGAGGATGAAGGAACCACCAGGATTAGAGATTTTATGGAAATTGCTGAAGATGAGCCTTCTGTGGGGAAGGTTGATGCAAGATATGGTCAATGGGTTGACATCACTATGAAAAAGGTACACAGACTTTTGTCTATGACTGATAGTGATGATAGAAAACATATCTTAGATTACACTCATGTTGACCTTATTTATGTAGAGGATCAGAGAAAAAACATGGTTAACAAATATAATCTTCTTAAGCAAGAATTGTCCTTACATAAGTCTGAACTGAGTAATCTAAAGAATACTGTGTCCATTAACTGTTCCCTTCAAAATCAAGTCATTAGAGTCAATCTAGAAAATGAATCTCTAAAGGATGAGATCTCTGATCTAAAAAGGGTCATTGAAAAATGGACATGTAGCAAAGTCACCCTTGACCAACTGCTCTTTGAGGAAATACCTTGTAATATTGTCAAAGCCCTTGGAGGAAAAGGTAGGAGAAAAGAGAACAACCCCGATAAGGAAGTTCTGTTCACCAAGGCTGATGTATCCACATCTGAGTATGCTCCTATGATCACCTCTGACTCTGAGGATGACCATGACATTCAGGAACCCCTACCCCCTCTTCCTAAGATGACTGGGGCAGATCCATCTGGTGCTTCTAAAAGTCTTATTTCATTGTCTGACCTTACTGCTAACATGACTGATTTGATACTTAATACTGCTTCTAAAGAGATTAAAAAACTTCTAATAAAGTGTCACAAACCTATGTCATTAAGAAAAGGACTGAATCTAAGCATCCAGTTGTCTAAAACTCTTGTCCTGAAAAAAATGCTCTCCTATCAACAAAGCAAGTTCTTTTAACTCTTATGGAAGAAGTAAAAGGTATCAAGAAACAAATTCTGATACCTTCAGACACTTCTTCATCAGTATCTCAGGCTTGTAGCTCAAAGACCCCTAAGCAAAAGGTATGGTATAGACCATGTAAACATTGTGGAATAAGGAATCATCTCTCTGATGATTGCTACTCAAAACCCAGGTGTTCTACCTGTGGCTCAATCTCCCACACTACCAAGAACACACAGAACAAATTGCTGTTAGGAAATCCTTAAACATACTAAAAGGCCAATCCTCATCTAAATCCACACCTGTTAGAACTGCTAGAATGTATAAGAAATTTAGAGAGTGTAAATATTGTGGGTCCAACAAACATCACCTAAATGACTGTGAATTTTACCCAGGGTGTGAAATTTGTGGAAGCATAGCTCATGAGATTGCTGATTGTCCAAAGAACCTAAGAAACAGCAGGAAACAAAGGATTGCTATCAAGCAATCAGAACCCACTAAAAAGTGGGTTCACAAAAGGAACTAATCTGTTTGAAAATGTATGTGCATGATTACTTAAAGAGATATGTATGGTATCTAGATAGTGGATGTTCTAGACACATGACAAGAGTGAAACAATATCTGTACAGATATTCAAAGGAGCCAGGTCCTAAAGTGGTTTTTGGAGATGATTATTCAGGGGACACAGAAGGATATGGCTCAGTTAATTGTAATGGAATCACTTTCACCAGGGTTGCTTGTGTGAATGGTTTGAAGCATAACTTAATTAGCATCAGTCAGCTGTGTGATGCTAACTTCAAGGTTCTGTTTACAAAGACTCGGGGAACCATTTTCAACCAAATTGATGAGGTTGTTCTCATTGCTCCAAGGATAATGGATGTTTATATCATAGATATGTCTTCTTTCAACAAGGAAAGCAATGCTTGTTTTCTTGACAATGCCTCTCCAAGGGTAAACTGGCTCTGGCATAAGATATTGTCTCACCTAAAGTTTAAAAACATCAACAACCTTGCAAAACACAACCTTGTCTTTGGACTTCCTTCTTTGACCTTTTCCAAAGATAAAAAATGTTTAGCTTGTAAGAAAGGGAAGCATCACACAGCATCATTTAAAACCAAGAGATCATTTTCCATCAACAAGTCCTTACATCTCCTTTATATGGACCTGTTTGGGCCTGTCAAACCTCAAACCATCAGCCACAACAAATATACCCTTGTCATTGTCGATGAGTATTCAAGGAACACCTAGGTATTTTGCCTCAAGAAAAAGAGTGATGCAGCTAACTGCATTATGTCTTTTATCAGAAAGATAGAAAACCTCAATGAAGTTAGGGTAAAGGAGCTGAGAAGTGATAATGGAACAGAGTTCAAAAATCACAAGGTGGAAGAATTCTGTGATGAAAAGGGCATTTTACATAATTTCTCCTATCCGTGTACCCCTAAACAAAATGGTGTAGCTAAAAGAAGAAACAGAACACTGATTGAAGCAGCCAGAACTATGTTAAATAGTGCAAAACTCCCTAAACAATTCTGGGGAGAGGCTGTCAACACTGCTTGCTCCACTCAAAACAGATCCATCATAGTGAAAAGGCATGGGAAGACTGCCTATGATGTATTCAGAGGAAGAGCTCCTGATGTTAGCTACTTCCATGTGTTTGGGTGTCTTGTTCACATTCACGATCACAGAGACCACTTGGGAAAGTTTGATGTAAAAGCTGATGATGGATTCTTCTTGGGTTACTCTCCAGTGGCCAAGGCTTTCAGGGTGTTTAACATCAGAAGACATGAAATGGAAGAAACTGTTCATGTTACTTTCAGTGAAGATGATGAAGCTATCTCTCAAATCAGCACAGAAGGTGATGCAATCAACTTCAATGAAAATAGGTCCTTCCCTGAGGATGAATTCATTGAACCTAGGACTAAGGATACTCAATGCTCTGTCAACATTGAGTACTTTCCTTACGTTTCTGCATATGAAAACACAACTTCAGCTATTTTAGCCACTCTTCAGAACTCTGTCACTTCTGAAGAACCACCTGAGTTTACTACAGCCGATGATCTTGCAGCTATCCATGAACCTGATCATGCTGAATCATCTGACATTCTTGAGTCTGTTGAACCTCAAGATAATATCCTAAGTTAATCAATCAGTAATGATCAACCAGCTCCTGTCATCTCACCATCTACTGAAGTTATCCCTCAAAACCCTGTTCCATAAGATAGATGGTTAAGAGATAAACACATTGATCTTGTCAACATCATTGGTGAACCACTGGCTCGTATCACAACCAGAAGCAGGATCAGAGATTTAGATGCTGCCTCAGCACATGAGTGTTTATATGTCAGTTTTCTCTCTGAAATTAAACCCAAGAAGCTCACTAAAGCTTTGGAAGAAGAAGGATGGGTTCTTGCCATGACAGAAGAGCTGAATCAATTTGAAAGAAACAAAGTGTGGACTTCGGTTCCTAAGCCTTATGGTAAAACCATTATTGGGATCAAATGGGTGTTCAGAAACAAGATGGATGAAGAAGGGGTTGTAACCAAGAACAAGGCTAGACTTGTTGCTAAAGGGTACAGACAAGAAGAGGGTATAGATTATGATGAAACATTTGCACCAGTTGCAAGACTTGAAGCCATCAGAATCTTTCTTGCCTATGCATCCTATATGGGGTTCACAGTATTTCAAATGGATGTGAAAAGTGCATTTCTGAATGGGAAAATATCAGAGGAAGTTTATGTGGAACAGCCTCCTGTGTTTGAAAGTAATGAGTTTCCAAACCACGTTTACGGATTGAATAAAGCTTTGTATGGGCTGAAAGAAGCTCCCAAAGCCTGGTATGAAACTCTCTCAAAATTCCTAACTCAACATAAGTTTGTTAGAGGTACCATTGACAACACTCTATTTACTTATAAAACTCAGAGTGATGTCATTATAGTACAGATATATGTGGATGATATCATCTTTGGGTCAACAAGTGTCAAACTTAGTAAACAATTTGCTAAATAAATGACCACAAAGTATGAAATGAGTATGATGAGTGAACTAACTTATTTTCTAGGTTTTCAAATCAAACAAGATTCTAAAGGAATCTCTATTTGTCAAGAGAAATATGTTAAAGATTTGCTCAAGAAATATGATCTAGTTGATAGTGCTTCAGTGAAATGCCCTATGCTTCCCCCAAACAACTTGGGCCCTGATAAATCAGGGGTCTCTGTTAATGAGAAACAATTCAGAGGCATGATATGGTCAATGATGTATCTGACAGCTGATGTGTGTTTTAGCACATATCAAATTCCCCCACACTAAGCTATTGTTGGTCCCACACGCAATGTAAATAAAATATGCTCGGAAATAAATAATTAAATCCTCTTTTAACTTATGACCCCTCACAATCAAACAAGAACAGAAAAGGTCCATTAAGAAGGTTCAAAAATTATTTATTTCTAAAGCGCCCCCATTTTAACCACTTATTTAATAATAATAGATAAAAACTAAGATAAAAATTCATAAAATTTATTTAAAAGGCTAAAAGAACGGGAGTTCGTCATCCTTGACTTTTACAATCTCTAAACTAAGCTTAAAACGAAATCACAGCCAAATATAAGATAAGATGCTAACACTACTCATAAATTCTAATTGTGTAAACGCAGCTACTTTTCGCTCCTTTATTCCTAATTCCTTTATGGATTTTTATTATTATTATTGGTGACTATGGTCTTATTTTTAATATAAAGGTACCCGGTTTAGACCATAATTAGTGTGAAATCCTTTCCTAAAGAGACGATATGGTGAGAATAAGGTCCACATTAAGGTTCTAATTTCGTAAAAATTAGGGGTTATCCTTTTTATTTCAACTGAAACAACTCAACTACGAGTCCAGAGATGGAGGCTTTATTTAGATAACCCTGGAGTCGAAATTTGGCTTTATTCTTATTATTATTGCAACATTATTAAACCTCGGTCCTTTAAACAATTGTCACATCGGTATGCGAGCCGACCATGGTCCAGGAGTCTATTTCCCCGCAACACTAACAAAACCTCGATGTGTAACTTACTTTCACCAGAAGGAATCTCTACGAAGGGATCTAAAGTAAGAATCGCAAAAACCAAAGTAACTTTATTTATTCAACAATTTTATAATGTTTATTAAGCTGGTGGGAGCAAAAAGCCGCAATTAACCTCTATGAGCTCTAAAGAGTTCCAACTACTCCACGCTTAGCATCTAACTTATATAAAACTCTATCACTTTTCGTTCTTTGCAAAATTTTAAAGTTAAGCAAACGCTAAGTCTCGAAAGCTAAAGGGAAAGCTAGAGTTTAAAACTCGATCAAGTCAAAAGCTACCTAATTCTGCGGGCCTACTTATTTATATATTATTATATTTTCATCATTTTTTCCATTTTTATTATTATTATTATTATTATTTTCTTTTTCTTTTTATATATATATAAATATCATAATAAAACAATAAAAAATTTAAAATTTTGGTCAAAACGGGGTTGCGTGGGAACACATATAGGCACATGTAAGATCATATTTCGGCAGAAATCCCCCCCCCCCACACTTAGAATGGAACATTGGCCTCAATGTTCAAAAATGTCGGGTTTTACCCCCATACTTAAGAACGAAAAAGGCAAATGCAAAAAAATTCCAAGTGTGAAAGGGGAAACTATCACACCCCGCCAAGGCGGAAACGCGAGGGGTAAACAAGAATGAATATCATCACAACACATGGTGTCTATATAGAGAATACTAAAATGAAAACAAAAGTAAAGCAAAGACACAAAGTGTCAAAACAATACCCAAAACCTAATGGTGTCTTTATTAATGAGAAAGAGGTCTCGTCAATAAATGACATGCAAAAACATAATCCAAACAATTCATGCAAACGCATTTATTCAAACAGAAAACATAAATAAACTCAAGAGCGAACTCCAATGTAATCCTAGCGGTCATTCTAGCCATTTCTCTTAGCTTTAATATCCTCATGAACCTCACCTGAAAATGATGCTTAAAAACGTCAACACAATGGTTGGTGAGAGTCATAGGGTTAAGACACATAAAAAAATCTTACAAAACAATTGCTGCGACTAGTAAAACAATCCAAAACAACACACATGACACCACAGTCCACTGGTTCTATCATTCCATACTCACAATAGGGTCATGGGTAGATCACTACCCTCTGATCGGAACACAAAGTCAGTAGGTATTATTTCAACCCTTCAGTTGGATTTGTTTGTGGTAAGCACCACTCTCAACCGAACTAACATACTTCACAACAACAACAATAATAATAATAACTCCAATTGATCACCAAGCCATGAAGCATACCACATAAAAGACTCTAATTGATTACAAAGCCATGGAGCATACCACATAACATACAAACACATAATCACATCAAATAAAACATTTAAACTCATAGCATAATTTTCACCCCAAGAAAACATAAGAAAAAGGGGCTGTAAAACTCACCTGATGCTTAGCTTCCCAAAAGATTCCAACAAAATCTTCACAAACACTTCACGGATAATCTAAACAATTAAGCACACAATAAGCTACCATCAATTAGGCATTCAACCCAATATGATGTAACCTCAACTATGATGGATATCTAAGCTATCTACCATAGCTCTATACTTGATTTAAACCTTTTCTAACTCTTATATACACCATTTACACTTCAATACTACACTTTAAATATTCTAGATTAGAGCAGAATTTTATACCTACTTACGCGTCCTAAACGTACCACTTAAACACTCCCATAATTCAAAACAAAATTCACCATGCTACTTATATGCCTTATGAACCTCTCATAGCTCTCCCAAAACCATTACCCTTTTACAAATACCCCTTAGAAATTCATTATTCTAAAGTGTCCAAAATTCGTCCAGAATCTAACCTCCTAAAAGTATGACATTAGATAACCCACTTAAACTTCATAACCTACTTAGAAAAATTCAGAGGTCACACACAATATATAAACTAACTTCGACGTGATTTAGAGCCTCTAACTCGATGTCTAAGTATTTTTAGAAAAATCAAAACCAAAACTGAAATTCGTTACAGTTTTACACACTGATTTTGTAACGACCCTTTGACCCACTTCCCGACCATAAAAAACCTACTTCCCGAGCAAAAAAACTCACGATGCCAACTTTTTCTGGAAAATTAAACTCCCTCTGAGGTTAATCTCTCAAAAAGTGTAAATGTTTTATTTTGAATTTTAATGAATTAGTTAAGCTCGTTACAAAACTACCTTTAACTTTCTGCAGTGAATTAAACAACTAATTCCGGGCGATTCTTGACCCTAACGCATGATACGAAAAATAAAAAAAAATCTTGTAACAATTAAACAAATAATTTAAAACAATCATTCTATCATGTATAAACTTCTAGAAAAATCAAAGCCCTAATTTAAAACCCTAACCCAACATACTAGATACATTAATATAAAAATTAAATAACTAGAAGCAAAACAAGATTAGAAAATACCTTAACCAAGTACCCTAAAATACTCTTCTTTATCTTCTCATTGTAAAAAATCGCCAACAATTCAAAAGGGTTTAGGATATTTTTTGTATTAATAGCTCTACGGAAACCAAAATAAAGCCTAGTTAGTGTTTGATTTCTAATACAACTTTATTATTTTCTTTTCTTTTCTTTTTTTTCTTTTAAAATTCGTATTTTACTATTCATCTATATAAAAAAATTATTATTAGTTAATTAATTACCTTCATACCTTAAGTTTTATAAAAACCTAAGCTAATTTGGTAAACCATTTTGCTTATAAACTACTTTCTAAAAATATAAAAAAAATATTTTTTTTTATTTTTTTATTAATTAATTAATTATCTTTATACCTTAAGTTTTATAAAAACCTAAACTAAATTGTTAAACCATTTTGCTTGAAAATTACTTTCTAAAAATAACTTTTCATTTCCAAATTCACTTTCTAAAAATAGAAAGTCTTTTAAAAACTCTCATATTTTAACAAACTCATTTCCCTTAACTTAACCTCTAAAACCTAAACTTATCTTAAATTACTAACATAAAAATACGTATACGTATAATTACTTACACAATTAACGCGAAACCGCTTCGATCACCAAAATCATTTCCTTGTCACCAAAAGTGAACGAAATGAACTTCACAAAATTCAACACAAATCCAATCCCATTGAGACGATCACGCTCAATGGATTGATTATCCAATATCACATATCCCACACCAAACACATATAGAACACATAAAATCACAAAATCTCATAAACCAAACTTATAGAACAGATATTTAGGTCAACACTACGGTTTGACCAACCTGCTCGAACCACGGTTGTCACAGTATCCCCACCTTGAGAAAATCTCGTCCCGAGATTTAACTACTCGAGGCATTAGCACTATCGACAAACAACTGAAGACACTTAGATCTCATTTGATCCTTGCGTTCCCAAGTAAGTTCAGGACCACGCTTCGAATCCCAACGAAATTATACTAATACCATCACACTACGCTTTTACTTATGACATCTCGGTCCACAACATCAACGGTTCCTTGACAAAACAAAGAGTCTTGTCAACCTTAATCTCGACTAACTTCCACAATCCGAATCCAACTGCTAATGACTTTGCTTACCCCCACAAGGGTGCAATTAGCAACACAACAACCTCAAACGAAAAGAAGCATCCTACTACATGAACCTCACTCGTCATCAAGAAAACTCATCAAAACCCTTAAGTTGTTGTAACAACGTCATTTACAACCCGACCTCGCAACTCATCAAACAAGAACTGTCTTGAAACCAAGTTATAAGTTGTTACAAAGCTCAACGTTTTTGAAGAATTGGCTCGACTTCGAGTGTATTCATAAAATAAATTTAACCAAAACCACACAAAACATTTAAGGGCGTACTAAGGTCTACCAAGAACCTTACGTACCCATCTTTAACTAATACTTTCAACGATATCTTGCTTACGACAAATGTAGATACTGAGCTCATAAGACAGAAATTCTCAACCGAACTATAGGTCCAATCCATCCAAGGATCTCAAATGGTCCTACATAACCCGGTTCTAACTTGTATTTCTTTCCAAACGTACTACACCTCTCCAAGGTGAGACCTTCAACCACCCATAACCTACCAGCATTAATTCAAAAGTTTCTCACTACTACCAAGGTAACTATTTCGACAATTTGGCTGCCTCAAGCCTTTCCTGTATTACCGCTATCTTGTTGGTTGTTTCATGCACCAAATTCGATCCATTCAACTTACTCTCTCCAGTTACGGCCCATAAAACGGTAACCTACATTCCTTTCCATACCATGCTTCAAATGAAGCACATCCATACTCGAATGATAATCCCTACCTTAGGGAAAAACTCATCTCATGAAAGTGAGTATTCCAATTACCTCTAGAATCTACCATACTTGTCCTAAGCATAGCTAGGAATAGGGTGACTTAGTCAGTCTATTGACTACACCCAATTCGCATCGTATCCACTACTCACACTTGGTAACTTGACAACAATATCCTTAGTTATCTTTTCCCACTTCTACTCGGGTAACTCAGGTTGTAGCAACAATCCTGAAGACCCTTGATACTCAACCATCGATTAGTTAACCTTAAACCACACAACTTCGTATCTGCTCCAGGATGGATATAATACTTTGTCGTATACGCCTCTTCAATAGCCAAGGTCCTTACATCTCTCCAAATGGAGGTCCGAACCTTGTCTAACCAATATGAACCACTCTTTATCTCTTTTCACACTCGTTGGTCCAAGCCACACAACATCTTATGTTGACGCGTTCTTTGCTTTGGACATCTTATCTTATGCCACCAACATCCTTTTCTCAAACCTAGATCGGATCATCGTACATCTATCTCGAACTCATTCTTGGCTTCACTCCTTCTTCCTACTCCACGGTACAACATCTACATTTGCCTTTCCCAGATGGTACTTGGCCTCGAAATCAAACTCACTAAATAACATCCATCCATCATCTTTGCCTCATGTTCAATCCTTCTGATCAAAAGTGTGTTGGAGACATTCATGATCCGTATAGATTACTATGCATGTCTCGTTCACTTAATGCCTCAAGCATTATATGGCAAAACCTACCACGTTAGTCATACAATCCTTCATAAGAACCTTCAATTGTCGCGACGTACAAGCAATCACCTTCTCCCTTTTTCCAAGCATGCTTCCAAATCCTTACTTCGCGCGTCATAATATACTACGAAATCGTCTGCTCCTTCCGGTAATGCCAAGATCGGCTCATTACCCAATTGATTCCTTCCACATCTAGATAGCTTCCTCTTTGCTCCGCTTCTACGTTGTTGGAAAACTTCACGTACATCTTCTCTTCCTTCAGTGACTCCACGATCATCTTCACGTATGACTCGTACTCCTCCTTAGACTTCGAGTCAGTTTAAAATATCATTTGTATATATATGTTAACTGGCTTGTCTATATACGGCCATGCACACCTGGCTCATTAACTCCATGAAGGTTAACCCAAAAGGCATAGCTGTAACTTCAACGTGTCCATTACGCGTCCTAAAAACAGTCTTAGCTACGTCATCCTCGTGCACCCTCCATTGGTGACATCGCATACGAATTTTCTATCTCACTCTTCTTGAGTAATCTATGCACATTTCAAACTACCCACCTTACTTCCTACCAAGCAATACAAACGCTTCCCACAACAAGTTACCATTCGAACCAACCCTCACCTTGCAACTCCTGCAATCGTTCCACACCTCTTGCCTTTCTTAAAAAAAGGTCAAATGACACGAGCCTTCATAAATCGGCGTCGCTCCTTGTACTAATTCCATATGAGATCCTATTCTACGACGAAGGGTAAAACCCACTAAATCATGAGAAACACTTCGAGAAGCTCACATACTACTAAAGTAACGCTAAATTTTGACTCATATGCTTTGGTACTCCTACGAGACCTCGCATCCTCTTTAGTTCGTTTCCTCATGAACCTTAAACACTTTTTAGCTCACTAAGGTATTTTAACTACCTTCTTGTGGCATGCCATCCCAGCTTTATGCCTCAATAACCAATTCTCTCATACGGCTACATCAACGCTCCCATAACTAAGAGGTACTAAGTAAAACGAGAATTCTCAAATTCTAACTTGGAATCGCGAATAATTCTATTCGCTTCGCTACCATCAATCGCACCACTCAGAAGATATGACCTACCATCAACTCTAGAACCACGCCATGAAGAAATACCAAACTTCACATGCACCAATTGGTATGGACCCAAAAATCACACAATCCCAAAAGAAGAAACAACCGAATATAAACATCGACATAACGAACGAACCTCAGACCTAACAAACGCATCAACGATGCTAGAAACACCCAATGAATATTACCACGTACCACGACCCATTAATTAAAAGATTAAGAACCTTTGTTCCAAAACTGACTTTTTACCCAAGGAAACTTTCCCTCATAACCTTATACCAATCATTTTAAAACAATAGAATCACCTTAGTTAATAATGCCAATAATTTTAAGTGTAAAAATAAATTTAAATAAAATTTTCATAAACTTATTTTAATAATGGTTTTCATAAAAGGAATAAAAATATGATTTAAAAAAATTGTGTTTCATTTTATTTATATAATTTTTTTAAAAGGAGTTTTTAACACCTAAACAATATGGTATCGACTACAACAAACTTACTTTTAAATGGAATTTATGACTAAAAAAACATCATGATAGCAAAATAGACTCCAAAATACCTTAAGAGTTCCAATACCAGAATATTAATTTACTTGAAAACGAACACGACAAGAACTCTTGCAAACCAAGCAAACCATAAGGGCTCATGTAACATCTGAGAATTTTCGGATTTTTAGATAATTATTTTACCCTTTGACTTTTAGGATCTGGCTTGACTTATAAGAACGACCATCTAAATCACGTTTTCACGGCTTGGACCCTAAAGCAATTCGATGTGAAACAACATTCCTGACAATTTTTCAGTTTTGCCCGAGACCTGGAAACGAGCCGAAAAGGGCTAAAACAGCACCGCAAACATTTTTCGAACAATATACAACGCGAACACACAAAAACAATTAAATTTGTTTTTGATTATCAGTAATTATTTAATAAAAATATTAAATAAATTAGTCATCATGTTAATTAAAAGCGTTACGGATAACGCGAATACTCGAGTTGAAATCCGATTTTTATTTCGGACAAGACGAAACCGGTTCACAAAATGAATAACAGATATTTTAAATAATATTATATAATATTTTGAAAACATTATCAAGTAAATACTCATTTTTATCAGAAAAATGATTAGAAAAACAATGGCGCAGGTTTCGTGCGTTGAATCATCCGTTAAGTCGCTCAAATGAGTCCCGAACCGATAGTTATAAAAACTATGTTAAAAAGTTACAAAATTGACCCCAAGGTTTTGGAAACTTGTCACTTCCATCAAAACTTTTAATATATATATAAAACTTTTATATATTTACACACATCCTTTACAAAATAAAAGTTAACACAAAAGAACACACTCCCACCTTCTCTCTCCCTCACTCACCCCAACCGGCCGCCACCCTCAGCCACCATCTTCCTCCGCCAACATCCCTCCGGCCGACCACCACGTCGCCGCCAAAAAAAACCAAAAAAAACAAGCCGGAAAAGTTTTCCGGCGGGCTTAATATCCCGGCCAACAAAGACCAAAAATATACACTCCCCCAACCAAAATAAAAAAAAAAAACAAAATCCGGATCTACCCGATCACCCATACCCACACATCTCTCGCCACTAAGAAAAACAATCGCCTCACCACCCCGCCACCGCCACTGTCACCAACCAACGACCGCTGCCAATGCCACATCTTTCATTATACCACCACCATCATCATTATACCACCATCATCATCGTATCATCATCATCATCACCCCGTCACTCCATCTCCACCGAAACCACCACCACAACCGCCACCTCCCAAGGGTGCGCGTGGTTTTATAACCACCAACAACGGGTGCGTTTTGGATTGAAAAACAACTAAAAGGGTGCGTTTTGGTTGGGATTTTAAATGGCAGCAGCCATGGGGTGCGTTCGGTGTGAGTTTAGCACCACGAAGGTGCGTTTGGTTCGCGGGTCAACCACAAGAGGGGTGTGTTTGCTCGGTTATATAAGCCCCGAAAAGGGTTGCGTTTGTTCTTGGGTGGCAGCCGCCGAGGGGTGCGTTGGAGGGGTTGTCACCGCACAAAAGGTTGTTTGGTTTGGCTGTGGGACAGCCGGGTTATAGGGGGGGTGTGACGACTACTAAGCTGGACCACTCTTACAACTATGGGTTGTTCGTTAGGTATAGTAAAAAAGGGTGTTTGGTTTTCGATGGGTTTAACAAGCCTGGAAGTTGTTGGGTTTGGTTTCGTTCGGTTTGGGTTGTACACCCATCAAAGGTCCCGTTGGTTTTTGTATCCGAATCAAAAGGGCTCGTTTGGTTTTAATATCTGCAAACCAAAAATATGCGGCTAGTTTATATAAAAACAAGGTGCGGTGTGGTTTGGTGGCAGCCACCCGATTAGGGTGACACAGTTTTGGACTTGCGACACAAGTAGAAGCCCACAAGCGGGCGTTTGGTTTGTGGGTTAATAGCCACGAAGGTAGGGCTAGTTTTGGGACAAGGGACGTATGGTTGGGTGTGTAATAATTTGGGCCATTCGGACAGTGGATTAGAAAAGAAAAACAGGTTGCGCTCAACACGGTAGGACTAATCAAATATGACAGCATGGAGTTTTGGTTGTATAATCTAACAAATACAAATGATATAAAGGTTTAATAAATATTAAAACCGGATATATAAAATGGTGGTTAAATCGGTTAAATAAATGTGGTAATTATTATTTTGGTTTAGTTTAGATATATATAAAATATAGATATATATATATATATATATAGAATTATATTTTAAACATGAGGATATTGCAAAACGTTTTATTTGAAAAGTGGAAAAGCATTAAGTTTTACGAATATGAAAAACGTTGAGTTTTGAGTACGTGGGAAACGTATTGTAAATTTATATAAAGTTATATGTTTAACAATGATTTAATAAAGCTTATATTATTTTAGAAACGAATAAAGGGGACCAAGTTATATTTTAAAAGATACATTAACTTGTATTATACAATAACCCGACCAATGAACGAAAACTATACTTTTACATTGAGGCAACTGTTTTAGGACACATCTGATCCGAAAGTCTACGCAATATAATTTTATAAAATATTATTTACAACATTTATATAAACAAACAGCATACAATAAACAACAACTAGATTAACAAACACCATCGGTTGTATTAAATTCTAACGTAAAAATTTCATCATAACTTCACTATATTCAAAGTCTTATTACACTAAACTAAATTGCTTGTCAAAACTAATTGGGCAACTCTACAATTATTACAACCCCAAAATACTTATTATATACAAATACCACAGCAAAGAATTAACACATACTTTTCACTAATCTTTGGATTAATTGTCCTTGTGATATAACACACGGTATGAAGCATATAAGGGTTATTTTTCATATGTAATATATAAAGTATATATATTACACACTTTGGGAATATTTTAAATTTATTTATTTAACCAACCACCAAACCATTACAATGAAAAATCTAAATCTTTATCAACGCGTCGCGTTGACACTAAAACAATTCACCTCGGGAAAACCCAAACACATTATCCTAGGCTATGGGACTTAGCCGTTAGTTAAGAACTTCATCTTCACGGTCAGGCAGCTTCGACTTCCGTCGTATGTGCAATTAGAGCCTATCTATCATTCAATCGTTTCATCATCAAAGTGAATTAGATGCCTACCTATCAATCGTTCTTCAAACATCAAGGTGAGTTCATAGCCCCACGTTTTAACATGTTTAAACATATATTTTTGGGGTGAGAACATGCTTGTTACAAATTCAATTACGTGTTTTGATTTAACTCGTAACGTGCTCATTTTCATTCGACCCGTTTTGCATACATGGTTTCACAAAATACAAACTGCATTTTACTTGGTTAGATTACCTGTGATTTGGTTTAAATAACTTATTTATATATCATCGCGAGAGAATACAATACTGTGGTTTAGTTTTTGAAACGTAAAGGCATACTTATACCTATTATGATTATGATTAGCTTAGTGGTTATGCATGAACGTAAATCAACTTTTGGAGGGTGTCTGCGCTTGATATGTTATGACATAGAGTCTATTTCTTATGAACTTTGTCTAATTACCCCCCTTTGTTTCGGGGTATTGTGACTCAAAGCTAGTTTCTGAAACAACATACACGTATTTTTGGGGGGGAACGAACCGTTATTAACCATGTGTCCGGATTACTATTGGATTGGTCGCCTGCGCGCCTTGCCAACAATCACATATGACGATATTTTTTGCCTCGATGGGTTCCATTGAGGGGACTCCCGTGAACTGGGGGAACAAAATTCATTATATTAGACGACGATCGGCATCCGCCCGGGTGTCCTTGGAGGGGACACCGGTAACGGGGGAACATATTATTTTTCATTATCGCCCGGGTGTTCTTGGAGGGAACACCTACGATGGGTACACTCTTACTGTGCCTTGAATAAAGTGGCATACATACAAGTTCAACACGACTCACACACGTTACTGCAACACTTAAAGAGTAATTGCGTACAATACACACACAGAGTTTCTATACACACACTTGAATAAAGTGGCAATACATATGGATATTTTGTGATCCAACTTTGACACGTACATTTTTTGAGACTAATAGGGGATAGAAATGGTCTTGCATATTTTACAGCTAATTGATTTCTAAAAATCATACATACATTTTGGAAGGACATTTAAGGATTTAAATGGTCACACAATTATTTTATGATACTGTAGGGAGACAATAGTCATTAAACGTTTTTATATGACACTGTAATGATACAGTGGGCAGATACACTTATTGAAACTAACGTTTGTATTTACAGAAACCTATGAACTCACCAACTTTATGTGACATTTTTTAAGCTGATTTTTCTCAGGTGAATAGATTGCTTGGACTTTTTGATGTGCATTGGAAGTCTTTACATTCAGAGTTTTTCATAGTGATGCAATTATGGGACAAATATTATTTAGGATTTCAGAAAATCAACGAGATTGTTTTACAAACGACACATATAGAGGTCGTTCTCTTGTATCTAGCGCTGTAGTAATAACAGAGATAGCACCCCAATGTCAGGTATTCCCGCTCACTTGTTCGTATTTTTCTGGGAGTGCATTACAGATTACGAGCTATCACAGACAGCCACTGAGCTAACTAAAAAACTAAGGCTTAGTATAAAATCTTTACCCTAGACTATAGTCGTTTTCACAAACATTGCATCACAACAAACATTTTCAAAGTGCATACACGCTACTTGCTTATGTGCTTACGTTACGTGCTGCATTAAGTGCTTACTGGCATACATAATAGATCAATATATATACACGTGCACTTAGCATTCCCACTATCGCGAATATAATCGTACCGCATACTACATTTACACATAAGAACATAATATACAAATAATATAAAAATACCAGAATATTTTAAGACATTGTGGGTTTGCACAATGGTCTCAGTTCTACTCGTCAGACATTGTGAGTTTATACAATGGTCTCATCTGCCTTCTTAGACTTGTGAGTTTTATACAATGGTCTCATCTGCTTCTAGACATTGTAGTTAATACAATGGTCTCATCTTGCTTCTTAGAACAATGTGAGTTATAATGTCTCATCTTGCTTCTTAGAACATTGTGAGTTATACAATGGTCTCATACTTAACTTCTTAGACATTAGTGAGATGCACAATGGTTTCATTTCGTCCGTCGGGCATTGTAAGTTAAACAAGGTCCTCTATGACATTAATTTTCTTCGTAGCTTTATACTATATTGTATTACACGAAGACCGTTATAATTTTTGGTTACATGGGATTATGTATAAATCTAAGTATTACAAGTCTTGTATAGGCGGGACTTGTAATAGGAGAATTTATATGATAATTGCTATGTTGACTGGTTCATCGAGACTTTTACCTGGTTTACTCTAACCAGTGTACTCATTACCTATCTTGAACTCTAGGTCGATATTTTTGGTTAGATTAACTTCCCTGTCTCCGAATACGAGTTAGGTAACCACTCGCCACAATATACTCATTAAAGCACATGCATCGTCATGTCACCATCACCTTGAAAGTTATGTGGGTACGCGTATTGCATCGGGAATTATTAAGTAGGATGATTTATAATATATTTATTTGAAAGGATTGGGACGCCTCTTCATTTAAATAAATAAATTGTAAATCCCCGAACCATAAGTTTATCGTTTCTTACTTACATAAATTAGGACGCTCCTTTATGTAAGTAATGAATTATAAATGAGTGGGCTTAATAGAATCCGTTTATGAGATGAGAATAATGCAAACAACACCAGGAAAATCAATCGTTAAAAGGTTTGGAAGCACAATAGTGTCTTGCCACACCGCAGAAATCTTAAGGCCTCGTTTGGAACGACCTTATTTCATTCTTAAGTTATTACTTTTGCCATTGCAAATCCTCGGTAAAAAAAAAAGAAAATCAAGAACTGTTCGTGGAACTAATAGATGTGTTACACACTTGAGCTAATGGAGCTGATTCATCGAACTAACGACTGAGTACCATAATCCGCCGATTATTGCATAAGCTCTCTCGCGAGCTCTTCTTATTTATTGAACTTTATTCTAGGGATATTGTTTCTGAGGTCCTCACCCTCTGCATCCCATCACCGTTTGTCATAGTTATCGTCGTTATGGTTGCTGTTGTTGGGTCCTGGAGTGGCCCCAGATTTTACAAACTTTATCAACTAAGGGATGAAACCCAACACAAGAATACATATGTCGATATAGTATTCAGTTTAATTACTCATTGCAGACAAATAATACACCAAATTAAGTCATGATACTAATTAGTACTGCCAAGTAAGTTGAGTACTTACATCCATAAGCCACGTTGATGTGAATCATCAAACATTACAGATAGCAGAAGCGAGACTCTGCCTTAAGACATTTATGACTTTGTATAGGCATAACCACGCGACTACACTTTCTCCTTTGATGTGTTCACTATTAAGAGGCTTTCTTCATAAAGCGTTTATACCAATTATAAACCTTGAAACGATGTTTCCTTAAGATACCTATTCTAATGGATTGGATATCCTGGTCAACCTAGCCGAAATTTAGGTATATTAAGAGGTGTCGAAACACCAGATATTGCTGAATAAAGTTATCAGCGTCATGTTCAACTGGTTTAGTAAATCTTAAGTCTTTTCTTAGACACACTAAGCGGATAACACAAATTTAATCTCGGGGAGCGGGGAGGGGGGGGAGGGTTTCGGGGGGTGTGTAGGGAGGTGGGGTAGGGGTACTGGGGGGGAGGTGGGGGGTAGTGGAGCGATGTGCGGTTGTGCTTGAGTGTGGGAGAAATGTGAGGTGTTGCGATTTTTTTTTTGGGGAGATAAGATAATTGGGGATGGTATGTAGACCCTTTGACTTTTAGGATCTGGCTTGACTTATAAGAACGACCATCTAAATCACGTTTTCACGGCTTGGACCCTAAAGCAATTCGATGTGAAACAACATTCCTGACAATTTTTCAGTTTTGCCCGAGACCTGGAAACGAGCCGAAAAGGGCTAAAACAGCACCGCAAACTTTTTATTTCAAAACACAATACAAATAACAAACACGAACACACACAAAAACAATTAAATTTGTTTTTAATTATCAGTAATTATTTAATAAAAATATTAAATAAATTAGTCATCATTTTAATTAAAAGCGTTACGGATAACGCGAATACTCGAGTTGAAATCCAATTTTATTTCGGACAAGACGAAACCGGTTCACAAAATGAATAACAGATATTTTATTAAATATTATAAAATATTTATGAAACATTATCAAGTAAATACTCATTTTTATCAGAAAAATGATTAGAAAAACAATGGCGCAGGTTTCGTGCGTTGAATCATCCGTTAAGTCGCTCAAATGAGTCCCGAACCGATAGTTATAAAAACTATGTTAAAAAGTTACAAAATTGACCCCAAGGTTTTGGAAACTTGTCACTTCCATCAAAACTTTTAATATATATATAAAACTTTTATCACATATAACATAATACACATTTCATATAAACACTACAAAACAACACACACACTCCCACTCTTCTCTCTCCCTCACCCCACCGCCGGCCACCCTCAGCCACCATCTTCTCCGGCCAACATTCCGGCCACCACCACGTCGCCGCCGCCGGAAAAGTTTTCCGGCGGGCTTATCCGGCCAACACCAAAAATACTCCCCACCTCCGGATCTACCCGATCCCCATACCCACTCGCCACCACCGCCACCCCACTGCCACCACCACGCCGCTGCCATGCCACCATCATCATTATACCACCACCATCATCATTATACCACCATCATCATCGTATCATCATCATCATCACCCCGTCACTCCATCTCCACCGAAACCACCACCACAACCGCCACCTCCCAAGGGTGCGCGTGGTTTTATAACCACCAACAAGGGTGCGTTTTGGGTTGTAAAACAACTAAAAGGGTGCGTTTTGGTTGGGGTTTAAATGGCAGCAGCCATGGGGTGCGTTCGGTGTGAGTTTAGCACCACGAAGGTGCGTTTGGTTCGCGGGTCAACCACAAGAGGGGTGTGTTTGCTCGGTTATATAAGCCCCGAAAAGGGTGCGTTTGTTCTTGGGTGGCAGCCGCCGAGGGGTGCGTTGGAGGGGTTGTCACCGCACAAAAGGTTGTTTGGTTTGGCTGTGGGACAGCCGGGTATAGGGGGGGTGTGCGTCGGGTTGGGGTTACAACTAGGGGTGTTCGTGTAGGGTTATAGTAAAAAGGGGTGTTTGTTTCGATGGGTTAACAGCCGGGATGGTTGTTGGGTTTGGTTTCGTTCGGTTTGGGTTGTACACCATCATAAGGTCCGTTTGGTTTTGTACCGCAGCAAAAGGGGCTGCGTTTGGTTTAATTTCGGCACCAAAAATAGTGCGGCTAGTTTATATAAAAACAAGGGTGCGTGTGGTTTGGTGGCAGCCACCCGATTAGGGTGCGTTTGGCTGCGACACAGCCCACAAGGGGCGTTTGGTTGTGGGTTTAACAGCCACGAGGGCTGTTTGGGACAAGGGACCGTTTGGTTGGGTGTGTAACAGATTTGGGTCCATTCGGGTGGATTAGCAAGAATAGGTGCGTTTGGTTAGGCGATCAACATAGGGTGAGTTTGGTTGTATAATCTAACAAATACAAATGATATAAAGGTTTAATAAATATTAAAACCGGATATATAAAATGGTGGTTAAATCGGTTAAATAAATGTGGTAATTATTATGTTGGTTTAGTTTAGATATATATAAAATATAGGTATATATATAGAATTATCTTTTAAACATGAGGATATTGCAAAACGTTTTATTTGAAAAGTGGAAAAGCATTAAGTTTTACGAATATGAAAAACGTTGAGTTTTGAGTACGTGGGAAACGTATTGTAAACGGGAAGTCATGACGAAATTTATAATAAGTTATATGTTTAACAATGATTTAATAAAGCTTATATTATTTTAGAAACGAATAAAGGGGACCAAGTTATATTTTAAAAGATACATTAACTTGTATTATACAATAACCCGACCAATGAACGAAAACTATACTTTTACATTGAGGCAACTGTTTTAGACACAATCTATCGAAGCAACGAAATATAATTTATAAAATATTATTTTATATTTTATAAGGGTTATAAACTGTTACAAACATCGGTTGTTTAATTCATAACGTTAAGACATTTGTCTACTTTTATTCAAAGTCTTTTTATTAACTAAATTGGTGTCATAACATAATTGGGATTATTATTTACCCCACTAATTACTATATAATACATGCAAAGTATTAATATACTTTCATTAATCTTTGGAATATTGTCCCTTGTGATATAACACACACGTAACTATGAACACGCATATAAGGGTTTTTTCTTCTCATAAGAACACAGACATATAACAGACACATATATATTAACACACTTGAGGAATATTCTCAATTTATTTCTATCTACACCAAACCACAATCACCACATTACAATGTAAAATCTAAATCTATACACAACAGCGTCAGCGCGTTGACACAATAACAAATTCCACCCGGGAAACCCAAACTCATTATCTAGGCAAAGTCTGGGACCTTAAGCACGTTAAAAGTTAACGCTGCATCTTCACGATCAGGCAACATTCAGTCTATACGTTCAGTACCACAGTGCAATACAAATGCCTACATCTATCAACAACATCACCTCATCAAAGTGAAACTTTAACAGAATGCCCATAACTTAATGCCAACGCCTACTTCACATCAAGGTGAAGTTTAATAGCCCCACGTTACTTAACACACAGCTTTACATATAACTTCATAGGGTGAAGAACATACTTGACTTAACAAATTCCATTTACTGTTTGATATAAACTCGTACGACTGCTACAATTTTCAAACCACGTTTGCATACAACAGACATTACCAACACGACATTTTAACATGTTTATTTACCTGTTTGTTAAATACTTATTTATATATCTCGCGAGGAGATACATACTTGTTTAGTTATTGAACGTAACGGCATACTATACTTTATGATTATTGATTAGCTTAGTGCATGAACTGTAAATCACTTGTAGGGTGAGCGCGAATGTTATAAGATAGATCTATTGGGATGAAAATTCCCCGTTCGGGGACAAGCTTATCACCGGGAACGAACGTTTATACCATGTCGGATACTATTATGCGCTGCGGGGCCAACAATCACATATACATATTTTTGCCCGGGTGTCCTTGGAGGGGACACCGGTAACGGGGGAACATATTCTTTTATTATTGCCCGGGTGTCCTTGGAGGGGACACCGGTAACGGGGGAACATATTGTTTTTCATTAACGCCCGGGTGTCCTTGGAGGGAACACCTACGATGGGTACACTCTTACTGTGCCTTGAATAAAGTGGCATACATACAAGTCTACGTCACAGTTCATGAACTTAAGGTAATGGTAATCATGGTTTTATACACACTTGAATAAAGTGGCAATACATATTTTGGATATTTGTGATCCAACTTTGACACGTACATTTTGAGACTATTTGGGGATAGAAATGGTCTTGCATATTTTACAGCTAATTGATTTCTAAAAATCATACATACATTTTGGAAGGACATTTAAGGATTTAAATGGTCACACAATTATTTTATGATACTGTAGGGAGACAGTAGTCATTAAACGTTTTTATATGACACTGTAATGATACAGTGGGCAGATACACTTATTGAAACTAACGTTTGTATTTACAGAAACCTATGAACTCACCAACTTTATGTTGACATTTTTAAGCATGTTTTTCTCAGGTGAATAGATGCTTGGACTTTTTGATGTGCATTGGAGTCTTTACATTCAAGTTTTTCATGGTGATGCAATTATGGGACAAATATTATTTTGGATTTCAGAAAATCAACGAGATTGTTTTACAAACGACACATTTAGAGGTCGTTCTCTTGTATCTAGCGCTGTGTATTATGAAGTAGCACCCCATGTGGTATTCCGCTGCATTGTTGTATTTTTGGGGGTGTTACAGCTCATCCATACCAACGGTCTAAGAACCAAACCAAAAAGTATCGTCACCTTAAGACAAAGGAAAACAATCAAAATGCCGAACGGAGAACATAGAACACTAGTTCTATGATGGCAACTAAAAATACCAACACGAGCGTTGGATATCTCAACAAACAATGAGGAAACTAACCAACTTACGAATCGCGACGACAACACCAACAGGTATCCGATGTATCCGCAAATGATTGATGAAAGGAAACCTTACCATCTACTCAACTCGATCCTATATAATCGCTCAACGGTTAAGAGAAGAATTCTCTAACCATACAACCATCCTCAACATGATCTCATATCACATCTACACTACCATCTACACAACTATCCAGACTACAATCACCATACACCAATATACATACAGCAAACAATGATCAATGCAATCAAAGTCACAAGTCCACTTGTGTGACACCTTTATAATTATGTTCGCGACCATAATTATAATTGCACATTTTGCACACGTGTACTTACTTCCAAGACCACATATCTCAATGATAACACACATCTATCACATAGCACTTAATAATAATCCAAATATAACTCAAACATGATAATCCATCTAACGAACCATAAAATCCCAATCGACCAAATGAAATAGAAGTCACATCGTGACCCAAATTATAAAAGCAATCATCGATTATAGCAACGCATCAAGGTAGAAAAACCACCAATAACGCATCGAGGTAGAAAACAAAATAAACTTATGTTGGGCCTCGCTTAAGTTTTGACTTTTCTCTCACAAAAGTCACCCAACTTCGCGGGTCCAGTGAGGTAAACAATCTCCCAATGATATCTCATAGGAGTAGGGGAAGACATGACTAAAACAATAACAAATGGGTATATACTATTAGATCTCCATAATGAAAAAGTATATATTTCAAATTATATAGTAGTAATTCAAAATAGAAAAAAAAATTTCAAAGCTTTTAGGTAGCGGGAACATACGGTATATACGTAGACAAACACTTATGCCCTAAAATGCAACTATACGAGGGACCCTTAAGCTATAGTCTATGCTCAAACACCTAGTTCTCTATAACCAAAGGCTTTGATACCAATCTGTCACACCCCGCCAAGGAGGAAACGCCAGGCGTAAACAAGAATGGATATCATCACAACACATGGTGTCTATATAGAGAATACTAAAATAAAAACTAAAGTAAAGCAAAGACACAAAGTGTCATAACAATACCCAAAACCTAATGGTGTCTTTATTAATGAGAAAGAGGTCTCGTCAATAAATGACATGCAAAAACATAATCCAAACAATTCATGCAAACGCATTTATTCAAACAGAAAGCATAAATAAACTCCAAGCATCCTACGGTCTCTTCTAGCCACTTCGCTCTATCTTAGCACCATTAATCTCATCTGAAAATGATGCTTAAAACGTCAACATAAAGTTGAGTGAGAATCATAGGTTTACGACATACAATAATATCCAAAAACTTTTAATTAGCTGCTGCAATTACGAAAATAATTCATGACAACAAATAACAACAACGGGACGGAACGTGTCCACGATCCACAATCATACCAACTACATATGTGCGCTACATGGCCTCATATTAGCTCACGCAGTCTTACCAAAGGACCAAGAGTCAAGCCTAACCAACTGCTAAAACAGAAGCTAATTTAAGCTCCAATCTTAGCAATACTAGACGGAAAATGACGATTTGTTATTTAACTGTGAATGCATCCCATCAAGGTCTGGGAGGGGGTAATTAATTGCAAAGAGAAAGGTTATTGCATAATTCATCCCGAACAACTTAAACCTAATGAAGAAAAAGCTAAACCACTCAAGTTCCCGAATTTAGGAGCAGTAATGTTTCGCTCTTAAAATTTGGAGACACTATCTGTATGGCACCAAATGTACTGTGTTCACTGATCATAAAAGTCTTCAACATATCCTTGATCAGAAAGTGTTGAACATGAGACAACGCCATTGACTAGAATTGCTTGCAGATTACGATTGTGAAATTCGCTACAATCCTAGAAAGGCAAATGTCGTAGCAGATGCCTTAAGCCGGAAGGAACGAATCAAACCACTCCGAGTTAGATCATTAGTTATGACCATTCATCCAAAATTACCATCACAAATTCTCAAAGCTCAAATTGAAGCTCTCAAAGAAGAAAACATCAAGGCTAAAAACTTATGAGGAATGGATAAATCATTTCAAATACGTCCTGATGGAACCCGATGTATCAAGAATCGAAGTTGGTTACCACTCTTTGGTAATATGAGAGACTTAATCATGCATGAGTCCTATAAATTGAAGTATTCCATTCACCTAGGTTCTGACAAGATGTATCAGGATCTAAAGAAACTCTATTAGTGGCCTAACATAAAGGCAATCATCGCTGAGTATGTTGGCAAATGTTTAACATGCTCTAGAGTTAAAGCATAATGTCAGAAGCCATCCGGCTTATTGGTACAACCAGAGATTCCTATGTGGAAGTGGGAGAGAATAACAATGGATTTCATCACCAAACTACCCAAAACCTCAAACGGACATGACACAATCTGGGTCATTGTCGATCGCCTTACCAAATCCGCACATTTCATCCCTACCCGAGAGACAGATAGTATGGAAACCCTTACAAGGTTATACATCAAATAAATAGTCTCCCGGCATGGAGTACCAATATCCATCATCTCGGATCGTGACAGTCATTTCATATCCAGATTTTGGCAATCATTACAGAATGCTTTGGGTACTCAATTATACATGAGTACGGCATATCCTGAAACCGATGGACAAAGTGAAAGAACCATCCAAACACTTGAAGACATGCTTCGAGCCTATGTTATAGATTTTGGAAAATGATAGGAAAAACACTTACCATTAGTAGAATTTTCTTACAATAACCGTTACCATGCCAGTATTAAGGCAGCACCATTTGAGGCACTTTATGGTCGAAAGTGCAGATCACCTGTTTGCTGGGCCGAAGTTGGAGATGTTCAACTTACGGGACCAGAAATAATCCATGAAACCACTGAAATGATAGTGCAAATTCGACAATGCTTGCAAGCTGTAAGAGATCGGCAAAGAAGTTACGCCAACGTAAGGCGAAAGCCTTTAGAATTTCAAGTTGGAGATCATGTTATGTTAAAAGTGTCACCTCGTAAAGGTGTCATCCGATTCGGAAAATGAGGAAAGCTTAATCCCCGATACATTGGACCTTTCAAAATCCTAGAACGGATTGGTCCGGTGGCATATAAACTTGAGCTTCCTGAAGAGCTCAGTAATATGCACAGTACTTTCCACATTTCTAATCTAAAGAAATGATTAACTGACGAATCCCTTGTCATTCTAATGAAAGAGCTTCAACTCGATGACAAACTCAACTTTGTGGAAGAACCAGTAGAAATCATGGATCAAGAAGTCAAGAAACTAAAACAAAGTCGTATTCCTATAATCAAAGTCCGTTGCCGGGGGAAATCGTGAACGATTTTTGAGGATATTCGTTGAAGTAGAGTTTTGAAGACCCTTCCTTTTTGGAAGTTACTTTGCTATTTTTTTGTATATATTATATAAAAATACAAAACGTTCATTAATTCGATTCCTATCGAATTAGTAGCACCAAAAGAAAAAAAAAATTTTTTTTAGTTAAAATACAAAAATAAAATAAACATATTTGGATACTAGCTATCCATCTTAAACCACATTCCAATTAAACAACAAGATTTAATCGTGATTACTAGCGCGGTACGACGGACCTTCGAGTTTGTAACAAACTATAAGGTGAGTATAAGGAAAGGTGATAGCTACTTGCTAAGAAGTCATTGCGGCTCGCTAAGCTTTTCCGCTCACTTGTGCGTAATCTTGGAGACTTATCGTGAAGCTTGTATTTAAACGGTTACCTACATATTTTTCTTTTTTTGTTTACCTTCCTAATTAAAATACCTAAAATTGTAAATTTTCTCCAATAAATTATCTTCTTAATCCCAAATTTTTCTTTTTTATTATTTTCATAGTGCATGCGCACTCGTGCTTCCTTGGGAATTACACCAATTCCGAGAAGAAGTAATCGTCGACGTTCTCGTCAACAACTAAGAGCATCCCTCTATTTTCCAGTTCCGATTCCATGGACGATGTTTCCGACATATGGTCCGAGGCAATTCAAGCTCCCAACCGGGGGGTTTGAGTGCTATAGTGGTACCACCATCACCTGCTCAAAACTTTAAAATTAAATCCTTTCATTAATCTTGTTCAAAATCGAATTTTCGAGGAGGTAATGATTTGAGGAGTCATGATCTCATTTTGTCATTTTCAAGAGCTTAACTATTTTCAATGGTTCGGATCGTACCTAACACCACCATCAAACTTCTTCGCTTTCCATTTTCTTGTCGGGGTTTGCAAATACATGGTTGACAAAAGAAACCCCCGAATCATATTTTACATGGGATGACTTTGTGTCTAAGCTTCATCAACTTCTTCTTTCAACCCTCTAAGGCTACAATCTTCGGAATGAATTAACAAACTTTTGACAGATTGCTCAAGAATCTTTCTGAAGCTTGGGAGCAATTTCAAGGAAAATTCTAAAGGAAACGGTTCTTATCTCGGGTTTCATCGCTCATGCACCAATTAGGACATTCTATAATTGTTGTTGAGCTATATATGATCAAGATTCTCTTAATTTCGTTGCCGGTGGCAATTTTCTCTACAAAAAGTCACATACCGAAAGGACTACACATCTAGAGATTAAGGCCAAAGTAGGATATTCACGGATCGCCTGTTGCGAGTGAGTTACGAATCGCTTCCTCATCTTCTTATACAACTTCATCATCTAACTTCGAATTCTCATCAATTGGCGGTGGCATTAGAGGATAAGATGGACTTTGACTTTTAGGATTGAAATTAAATGAGAATGAAGAATGATGAAAGCTCTTGTGCTACTCCACTCCTGATTAAATGCCGGTGGATGGAAAGGTGTCTCTATTGTGGTAGTAATCATAGTTAGAATGTGTGCCCAATGACTAGGGGATGTTATGAGTACCCTGTTTATCATGATAATTTCCAACAATTTCAACAAACCGCTTCGGTCGGTAACTTTGTTCAAAATGGAAATTTCGGATACCGTCCTCCCAACTTAGCGAACCAAATAAGACCACCGGGCTTTAATCAACAAAATAACAATAGGAATAGTGGAATGCTAATCAAGGAATATAAGAGGAATAGGAATAAGGGAACCAAGTTAACCTTGGAGATACTCGGGTCTTATAACACAAACAAGCTCAAAGCTTATCATAGCCCCGTGTAACATGTTCCGGTGGGATTATGCTAGCTTTGAGGCCTTACACAAAAGCGCAATGATGTTTACTTACGAAATAATTTGCAAAAGAATTTGAATGATTTCAAAAGGGAACAATAAGATTTTCAAAATGAGCAAAGGAATTTTCAAAATATGATGCTTAACATGTTTCAAAAGCAAATGGGAAATAACAATGCATCCAGTTCAGGAACTTTACCAAGTAATACTATTCCTAATCCTAGAAATGAAGTCAAGGTTATCACCACTAGGAGTGGTTTGGCCTATGATGGAACATTACCTCCTATGCCTCTCCTTATGTTCAATCGGACAATGAAGGATGGTAAGGAAAAATCTGAGTGACAATAGGACCAAAGTGCAATCTACAAGTTCACAAAGTACCGCAAGAGTCCAACCTCCGGTAGTTCAATACAGGATAAGGTCATAATAGAGAAAAAGAAACCGTGGTGTTGTGTCCTAGTATTGTTAATGAACTTTCAAGATTAAGTCAAATTTGCCTTACCCTTCAAGCGTGAAAAACGGATAAGAATCTGGAAAGAAGATGATATATTAGCTCAAAGTTCATAGAATATTCTTCCGTGATTTCACTTTGAGCTTAGCTTTGCGGATGCTCTTGTCCACATGCCTAAATTTG
This sequence comes from Tanacetum coccineum, assembly GCA_026074375.1. NCBI lineage: Eukaryota > Viridiplantae > Streptophyta > Magnoliopsida > Asterales > Asteraceae > Tanacetum > Tanacetum coccineum. Next base: position 49,208 of record BQNB010007271.1, on the reverse strand, counting down.
CCCTAATGATCAAAAAGTTGTTAAGTAACAAGGACAAATTGATTGAGATAACAAAGACACCAATGAATGCTAATTGCTCGGCGGTCATTCTCAAAAAAGCCTTCCGAAAAGGCTTGTGTGACCAAGGACGATTTTTCTCTTCTTGTGATTTTTGGGGAGTTTGGATATCACCTTGGCACTTTGCGGATCTAGGTGCAAGTATCATCTCATGCCTTGTCTATTTGGAAAAAACCTTGGCTTCTCCGAAATTACAAAAGTACTGGATGGTTCTAGAATTAGCGAAAAAAAAACCCCCCCCCCACCCCCCCCCCCCCCCCCCCCCCCACCCCCCCCTGAACAAATTTCTAAAACCTCGGGATAGCCGAAATATTGTTCATTCAAGTCGGGAAAATTCTACTTCCCAGTCGATTTTGTGATATTGGACTTTGTTGCGGACCCCCGTGTTCCTTTGATTTTAGGAAGGCCATTTTTGAGCACAGCTCATGCCTTGATTGATGTTTATGCGGGGGAGATCATTTTAAGACATGATGATCAATCTTTGACACTTAAGTGTGGTGATACTCCCACAATCTCTTATGATAATTTTGAATCCGTGAAACGAATTGACCTTATTGATGCAACTTGTGCGGAGTATGCTCCAAAAGTCTTAGACTTTACCGAGAGTGGTGATTCCACTTCTATCATTTTGGATCCTCCTTCTTTCACTCCTTTTGAAGGAAGTGAGATGATTCTTGAGGAAGAAATAGAAGAGTTTTTAAAACATGATGAATCTTTAAACATGGATTTAAATGATGATTTTAATGATGAAGAGGGTGATGTAACCTACTTGGAAAAATTGCTTGAAGTTTTAAATGATGATCCTTTTTCACCAATCACTCCTCTTGAGTTCAAAAAGGAAGTCAAAAATGTTGAATCGGTCAAAACATCAATAGAGGAACCACCCGAGCTTGAACTCAAAGAGTTGCCTTCTCATCTTGAATACGCTTTTCTTGAAAAGGATAATAAACTACCCGTCATAATTTCAAAAGATTTAAAAGATGATGAGAAGGTAAAACTTATTGAGGTTCTTAAGGCTCACAAAAGTGCTCTAGCTTGGAAAATCTCCGACATTAAGGGAATTGATCCAAAATTTTGTACACACAAAATCTTAATGGAGGATGATTACAAACCAGTGGTTCAAATGCAAAGAAGGGTCAACCCTAAAATACATGAGGTTATTAAGAAAGAGGTCATCAAGCTTCTTGATGCCGGCTTCTACCCCATATCGGATAGCCCATGAGGTGAGCCCGGGTTCATTGCGTTCCTTGAAAAAGGTGGAAATGACGTGGTTCAAAATGATGACAATGAAACTCATTCCCAACCCGAACTTGTGACGGTTGAGAGTTTGGCATTGATTATAGGAAGTAATTGCTGCTACTAGGGAAAAGACCATTTTCCTTACCTCTTTATGGATCAAATGCTTGTAAGGTTAGCGGGGAAAATGAGTTCTATTGTTTCTTAGATGGATTGTTGGGTACATTTCAAATCCCAATTGACCCCCATGATCAGGTATAAGAACACCTTTACTTGCCTTATGGAACCTTTTCCTACAAAAGAATGCCTTTTGGACTGTGTAATGCTCCAGGGACCTTTCATAGGTGCAGAAGCATATTTCATTATATGATTGAGAAACCAGGAGTTTGTATGGATGACTTTCGGTTTTGGGGGATAGATAAGTTTTCATGGGTGCTAGATGTTTTTTTAAAATCTTGCTAAAAGGCTTAAATCGTTCTTGTGAAGAAACAAATCTTCGTGCTTAATTGGGAAAATATGCATTTCATGGTTAAAGAGGGAATAGTTTTGGAATAAAATTTAAGTTGGTTAGAAGTTGATTAGGGCAAAAGTAGGAAGTGATAGGCTATAAATTAACTTACCGTAATAACGGTTAAAGGAGTTCGAAGTTTTTTTAGGTAAGGCGGGTTTTTATCGAAGGTTTTTTATTTCAAGACTTTTCAAAATTTGCAATAGACCTGACTATCTTTTGGAAAAAGAAACTCCTTTGTCTTTTCGGTGGTGTAAAACAAGCTTTTAATGATCTTAGAAAAAAAGTTGGATTGAAATCACCAATACTTGTTGTGCTAATTGGGATTATGATTTATGAGATCATGTGTGAGCTAGTGACTTTGCTTTTGGAGCAGTATTAGGTCAATAGAAAGGAATAAACATTTTCATCCTATTCACTGTGCGTGTAAGACTATGACGGGGCTCACCTTCATTACACACACAATCTGAAAGGAAATGCTAGCCGTATAGTTAAATGCCTTGGGAGAAGTTTCGGACCTATTAGTTTTATCGAGGACCATAGTGTATACGGATCATTCGGCTATTAAGTACCTTATGGCTAAGCAAGATGCTAAGTCAAGGTTACTTAGGTGGATTCTTCTACTCCAAGAGTTCAATATTGAAATAAGAGATAAAAAAGGAGCTGAGAATGTAGCCGCCGATCACCTTTCTAGACTAGAAAACCCTCACAAGAATGAACTTGAAAAACAACACATAACTGAATCTTTTCCTTTAGAGTCATTAGGGAGATATGAAGAGGTCAAAGAGATTAATTTGAATGATAATGTGATTAATGAAAATGAAAATGTTGTTGAAAATGTTATGCTTAATAATGTGAATGTGCTTAGTGATAATACCACGCCATGGTTCGCCGACTTAGCGAACTACCATGCGGGTAATTTTGTTAAAAAAGGAATGAGTTCACAACAAAAGAGAAAATTTTTCAAAGATGCAAAACATTTACTATTGGGAGGACCCTTACTTGTTAAGATTTGTGCGGACAAGAATCAATTAGACGGTGTGTTTTTTGGCTCTAAGAGGTATGAGATTCTCATGACTTGTCATAGTGGACCATACTGGGACGGCCACATAGTGCTATTACACCCGCTCGCAATGTCTTTGGACTCCGTTTATTTTTGTGCCTACATTTATAAAGATGCTTATAAACTTGGTTAAATCATTGCGATGCTTGTCAAGGCTGGCAAAATCTCTCAAAGAGATGAAATGCCTAAACGCAAGTACAAGTTGGTGAGATCTTTGATTTTATGGGGGATTGATTTTTTATGGGTTCCATTTCCATGCTAGTAGGTGGTAACAGTACATCTTAGTTGCAGTAGATTATTTGTCCAAGTGGGTGGAAGCTAAGGCTTTACCTACGAATGATGCTCGTGTTGTTTGCAAGTTTTTGAAAAATCTTTTTGCTAGATTTGGAACCCCTCGAGCTATAATTAGTGATAGAGGCACACATTTTTTGTAATTGACAATTTGCAAAGGTCATGCAAAGTATTGTGACCCATCGACTTTCGACTCCTTACCACCCTCAAACGAGTGGTCAAGTTGAGGTTTCAAATAGGGGAATTAAGAGAATTTTAGAAAGAACCATAGGTGAGAATAGAGCTTCTTGGAGTGATAAGCTTGATGATGCTCTATGGGCTTTTCGGACTGCCTACAAAACTCCTATTGGATGTACTCCTTATAGGTTGGTTTACGGGAAAGCTTGCCATCTCCCTATTGAGTTGGAACATAAAGCTTTCTGGGCTCTTAAGCAAACAAATCTAGATCTTAATCTTGCAGGTGCAAATAGAAAGTCACAAATTAATGAGCTTAATGAATTAAGAGATGAAGCTTATGAGAATTCTTTGCTTTATAAGGAGAAAACGAAAAGGTTACATGATTCAAAAATTAAAAACCGAGTTTTTAATGTTGGGGATCAAGTACTTCTTTTTAATTCAAGGCTAAAGATTTTCTCGGGAAAGCTAAAATCTCGATGGTCGGGACCATATACAATTGCAAATGTTTTCCCATATGGAACAATTGAACTTTTTCAAAAAGATGGTCAAACTTTTAAAGTCAATGGTCATAGGGTCAAACATTATTTTGGGGAAGATGTCCCTAAAGAAATTATCCCAGATGTCAAGACTGACCCACCATGAAAAACTAGTTTGGGGAAAGAGTCAAGCGAAGGGGACTCTATAATAAACAAGCGCTTCGTGGGAGGCACCCCATGCTTATCCTTTTATTTTCTTTTCATTTTTCTTTCTATTTTCTTTGCTTCCCCAAGGACAAATTAATTCGGGGGCGAGTATAGCTTGTACTCGGTTAACAAAAACTAAGCCGTTTTAGAGATGTTTTGAGCTAACAATGTAAAAAGAAGAGGAAGCTTGTTCTTTTTCGTCTCTTGTTGGTTGTTTGTGATTTTTGTCTAGGTTTTCCGGATTTTGGAAGCTTCATGGTTCAATATTGTGGAAGGACAAAGCAATTCCCACAATTTCCATCGATGGTCTCCAATCTTCTCTTCATAAATAAGGAAATCTCTTATCCTTGTCTTTATCGAACTAACATCTATTCTTTTGGCATGTTCCTTAGAATTTTTGTTAAAGAATTCCTTTTGACCCTTATTTTAAACTTTGAGGACAAAGTTTCATTTTAGTTTGGGGAAGGATATCTTCGATATTGACTTGCACTTCACGCAACCTTGTTTGAATCTTTTTGAATTACCTTTTTGAGAAAAAATGTGATTTTTTAATTTTTGTTACAAGAAAAGCTCAAAAGGCTTATGTTTGAAAAAAAAACATTTTTGGTAGTCCGTTGGTGAGAAATAGGAGTTAATTTTGAGTGACGGTGGTGAAAATTGCCCTTAGCTAAGCATTAATTATTCTTTTAACCTACCTTTTGTAGGGGCCAAGGCTTTCAAAATCTATTGCTTTTGGATTTTAAATGTGAAGGAACAAGAAATGATGTAGTTAAATAAAAGTGTATTTGTTTAAGAAATTGTTTTTGGAAAAACCTATAGCTTATATGAACTGATTTGTGTCTTTTTACTCCCATATGTCTTAACAAACTTAATCATACGTGCTCTTTTAATTAAGCTAAGTACAACCAAATGTCTTTAGAAAAAGTCTTACATTTTGAAAAAGAATTCATTTTAATATGTAAGTATGATGTTTGGATTTCAAATTTATAAGTTGACTTTTCTAAAATGAAAATGTTTCCATTCATCAAAAAGATAATTATAAAAGAAATGCCAATGAAGCTTAGCACAAATAGAATAATAAAAGCTAGATGTAGTTTTTAATCGTTGCGTATCCATGTTGAGAGAAAGACTCGTATGGGGTTCGCAAACTAAGGATTAAAAAAGAGTAGTGGAATCAAGGTTCGTAGGCCATTATCACTAGGGAGCGAGCCTAGGTGATGATTGCAAACTAAGGGACTTTGGAATTCTGGGCCTCTTTGTAGGAAAGGTGTTGTCGCGATAACCCACAAACGTTAGCCAGCGGTAGATTTTAGTGGGGTGTTCGAACTAAGAACAACGGTTGTTGTTGCGATATCCTATTTGGAGAAAGGCCTACGTAGGGGTTTCGAAACTCAAGATACAAAATCCTATTGCAAAAAAAAGAAAATATATATAATTAGTTTATGGAATAATAAAAGATTGGTTAAAATTTTTCATTTTCTCAAATCAATTTATAAGTTTTTGTTTCCAAATCTCTTTTTGCTTTGAGTCGAAGATTTATCTATGTAATAACATTTGAGATCCCAAGGCTTTATTTTGTAAAGCTTAGATGAATTTCATCTATGAAGATAAATTGTTCTATGGTTTGTGTTATAAGAGTGCACACTTCTATAATCATTGAAATTTATTCCTGGGAGTGAAAAGTTCACAGTTGTAAGTATAAGAGCTTAATAATTTGGAGACTTATATTGACTATGATCTTGTTAATAGCTTTGTTTAGTCTAGTTGAAAAGTCAAGGATGACGAATTTTCCTTTTTGTGCTTATTAATCGGGGAGTGCCTATTTCAAATGAGCCTAAAATGTTGCAAACTTGCTATGAATGCATTAAATGTGTTTACATGAGATTAAATGTTGAGAAAGTGAAAAATTGTTTAAAAGTGATCATAAAAGTTTTAACAAGGGGCTTTTGGAAAAACTTGTTTAGTTTACAAAGTGTACACTTGATAAACATTGCGTGAGGACACGGCAATCCTTTAGTTTGATTTTTTTTTTTTTAGGGGAATTTTGATAAATGCTTATTGTATATGTAACTTACGGGATTGTGCCAAAATAAAAGCCAATGAAAAATGCCAAAAGATATAGAAAAAATGTGATTTTGTGTCTATTGTTGCAGGAAGGATTACAAGGACAAAAGATAGCAAAAAACAGTCAAAAATCCGACAGGAACGAAAGAGACAAGAACAAGTGGTGAAGAACAGCAAAGATCAAAGCCGGATCAGCCAACATAGCAAAAAAAAGGCAGTAAAGTAAAAGGACAAATGAAGTCAAAGGACCAGAATGACAGTTTTTCAAGTTCAAGGGCTTATTTGGAAGTTTGAAGTTTTCAAGGGAATAAAGTTGCAATGATGGAAAGTGTTTATAAAGGGGAAATTATAAAGTATCATCCACTAGGGATGAAGTTGCCAATTGCTAACCTCTTTTTACAATACAATAAAATCGGGGGGGCAATCCGCCTAGGGAAATACCCATTATTGCAAATACTCCAAAGATTTAAACAAACAAACGCGTGTTTCTAACAAACCCGTAACAACCTCCAACAACCTTCAACTACTTTTCCCGCCTTTTTTCTACACAACCCAACTTCGAATTTCCCACACCCCGCTCCTCTATAAACACTAGACTTTGTTCATACACCTTCCCCACCTCTCCTAGCCCACGTGGCAACACATAATTGGCCAGGACACCTCATCAAAACTCATCAAACGGCTTATATTTGTTCGACAATGATCAAGGGTCGAGATTGAATGGATTATTCTAGAAATCTTCACTCCTCTTCCCCAATTCTCTATAAATAGAGCACATAGGACTCATTTTTGTTGTTGTTGTTTTCTGTTTTAAATTTTCAATTTGTAATTCTCTCGTAATAAGCATTTACTTTCAAAATTTTAGCATTTAGCTTTAAAGCTCTTGTAATCTCTTCTTTTAAGCTTGTACTTCTTCAATTCAGTAATACAATTCAGTTTACACGTTTCTTAATCATTTGTTTTCAAGTTTAAGTCAATATCATCAAATAAGCTCTAAATAAGCCCGTTTGAGCTTATTACTTTTCATAAGCTCATACCTAGTCAAATCCTGTTTTTTAAGTATTCATTTACTCAAACTTATAAATTTACATTCAAATAATGATCACTTGAGATTGATTGTGTTCATTTTGGAAGCTTAAAGGAGTAATAAGCCGTTTTAGCTTATTGAACTTGTTGATCAAGGTCTAGAGGCAAGGTGCCACCTAGGTGATTGTTTTCTAAGCCACTCACTCTACTAGAGTGGCTTAAGTGCTGAGACTCCATAACTTTCAGGTTCTATTTTCTTAGATTCATTTTAGCTTAATTTGAGTTTTAACATTTGCTTATTTCTATTCAAAGTTTGCTTAATTCTCTGCAATCATGATTGTTTAAGTCTTGTAATTAGCTATCTTTAAGTTTAAGTAGAATAAAATTGTGCAAAATCACTTTTCATAATAATTCTGTCATAGTAGTAGTATTAGCTTAGTAGAGATACTAGCTTATTTTCATAAATAAGCTAGGCATTTTATAGGTCAATTAGTTCTATTAGGTCATTTAGAGTAGAAGTAGATATAAAGTTCAAGCTGTTTTAGTTTTAATATAGATTTTAAACTCAATTTTATTTTGACAGTCAATCTTAAGGTAGTGTTTGGATTAAGCTTAAGTTGACTCTTTAAGTCAACTTTGCACTGTCAAAGCTATTGAGTTAGTTGTGTTAAGGTACTTCACTAAGTTTAGATTAGATTTTAAAAGTTAGTTAGTCAAATTTAAAAGTTCAAAGCTCAAAAATCTTGTGCCAGCACCAGGGCACTTTAGATAGCAATTTAGTTTAAGTTTTAAGAAATTTATAGCTTTCTAATATTAATTTTAGTCCCAAGGAGGCTTCTCGCGTTATATACATTAGGTGGTTTACAAAGTTTCTTACTCTAGAAATTGTTACACTTGTCATTTTAAATTTGCCAAGCGACATCTAGCATCATTTCTTGACAGCAGTGAGATTGAGATTTGATTGATTTTACTCTTTGAATTGTTCATTTCCATGAGAAACTTTGCAAATTCCTTTTATCTAGGTTGAATTTTAGATAGCTAGTGTAGCTTATTCCCAAAATTTCAGCATCTAAGGTTCAGTAATAAGCTTGTTAGCTTATTAGAAAGTCAAAAACAGTTTCATTCAAACTTTGCACTTTTTCATCTTAATTTTCTTGCTTAATCTGTTAATACTAGGGTGATTTTAGTTTAAAAACTTTTAATACACATCTTAAACATCAATTAGCTTCTTTTAGTTTTCATTTTCATCAAATAATAAGCCCAATATAAGCCAAAATCTTAAAAGCTTATTAAACCACAACTTAACTTTGAAGGAAGCAACCAGTATTTCTAGCTTATTTGTGGTAAAAGTTTGAAAGTTGTTTTTGTAATGGTGTTTAGAATAAAGCTGTTTTTACAAGTTTGTAGTTTTAAGTTTTTGCTGAATCTTATTTTTCAATAAGCCAAAAATAAGCCATAAGTGTAGGGTCTGTTTTGTCACTTTCTCATAGTGTAGGGTTACCCGTTTACCTTGTAGTGTAAATTTTCCATAGTTTGGCCGCCTACCCTCTACTTTCCTTACTTACACTATCTACCCTATTCTTCTTAGGAAAATAAAATAGATTTAATATTTTAGAAAATAGTTTTTATAAAATTAGGGTTTTTGTTTAAATTGCAAAAATTAGAGCTCAATTAGCTTATAAAATTTAGGGCTTTTCATTCCATTATATTTCTGCACCATTTTAGCACTTAAAAATCATTTTTCTTTATTTTTCTCATTTAAATTTGTATTTTCTAGGAATTAAAATAGATTTTAGTTAATATCTTTTTCTTAGAAAATCCATAAAAAATAGAAAAATAGTTGAAAAATTAAAATTCTTTTTGCAATAATTTTCTTTTTAAATCTAGTATTTTTGAAAAATAAAAGAAAAATTTTAGTGGTAATTTTTAGAAAAAGTTTATTTTTGATTAATTCATTAATCTTTTAAAATTCATAAAAAATTCAAAAATAGTTAAAAAATTCCAATTCTTTTTCCTAAAATTTTCATTTTAAATTTGTGATTTTTAGGTATAAAATTTGTTAAAAGTTGTGCCTTAGATTTTAAATTTCAGTTTTAGCTCGCGTTTATTACGTTTAGTGCATTTAAATTTCGTGCTATTTCATTGTTTCTAGTTTGTGCTATTATATTTTGTAGTATAATCAAAAGTTCAAAAATCCTTTATAATTCTAAACTCGAATCCGAATTATTCCTAAATTCTCAATTCACGATTTCGTTGGGACACGACCCGAGGAAAAGTACTTCCCGGATAAAAATATACAAATTGTGTTTTCTCTTGTGAGATTTTTACCTTATATTTCTCTTGGTTGAGAAGTATTTTGGAAAGAATTCTTACGAGATTAATATAATACGTATATAAATTTGACTACACCAATTTCTGGTGTTAGAAGAGGTTCGAAGTTGATTGTTCGTCTGAGGAAGTGTAGCTCTGAATGATTGGGCAAGAAGTGCCATTTGTTTGGTTAGGTTGTCATGTATTTCATCAGTTTGGGTGTATCCGGAATCAATTTGTGATGTTTCAGGGAATTGTGGATATTGTAGTGAGTGAGGGTTTGTTGATGAAAAAGGATATTGATGAGACTGGACATGTGATGATTGGGCATGAGGTTGGACCGTTGACACAAATGCAAGTTGATCATTTATAGCAGGAGTGATTCTTTCAATAATCAGTCAGATCGTTGTTGCAGCATGATTCTCGTTTGTTGTTTTAGTATGCATAAATATGCATACAGTTGTTCGTGATTTGTCTCTTTCAGACCTTTGTTGAGTTTAACGGCTGTCACAAACCTATCCCATTCAGGTGACATGTTGTTCACAAACTTGGAGTTCAGCTGAATGTTAGGCATTGTCATTCTGATATTCCTCATGTCGTTGACCAGCTTGTGAAATCGAACATAGTACTCATTGATGTTTTCACCTGGAAGCATCTTGAACCGCTCAAATTCATCGTACAACTGTGATTCTCTGTCTTCTTTGGTGAGCTCAGAACCTGCAAGAAGCATTTTGACGTTGTCCCAAATTGCTTTTGCTTCAATGTTGTGATTGATGAGCTTGTAGATATCTTTGGGTAATCCTTGAAGCACAATATTGGTTGCACGGACATCTGCATCGTATCGCTTCTTCTCCGTGTCACTTAGATCCTCATAGGTACGAGGCCTTTCTGGTCCAAGTAGAACACCTCCCTCAGGGGTAGTTCCAAGTGTATTCCTTGTGGTTCCAAGCTCAAATGGTCCTTGATCAATTGACTGAAGAATTTGCAATCCATTTTCCTTTCCTCTACAGTACAATCGGATTCGTTGCGACCATGATTCGTAATCAGTCCTATCGAGCATAGGAGGGCGGGTATCGGAACCGGCCGCTTGAATATCATCTGAATTACTAGACATGATTGTTTGATTGATTGTATTATGATAAACTTTGGATCGGTACAATGATTAGTGATTGTATGTTAAAAGTGATGATTGTTTGTTGATATAGGTGATATGTTGTTTGTTTGTGATTTGGTTTGGTTTAATTAAGTTTACGAAATGCAATACACAAGTCTCAGTCAGGAAATCTAGACAAGTCTCAGTCAAGAATTTCAGACAAGTCTCAATGTTGAGGATTAGACAAAACTCAGTGAGGTGTCCTAGACAAAACGCAGTCAAGAAGCAAAGACAAAACGCAATGAAGAAATTTTTTTGCCAGAGATTCTTTCCACCAAAACGCAATCAGGGTCTTCAACTTGGGACAAAACGCAGGACACAAAATGCAATGAGAAGGAGACAAAATGCAGTGATGTGTCTTGGGCAAAACGCAATTAACTCTTGAGACAAAACGCAATCAAGAAATTAATTGGGCAGAGTTTCTCCTAGTCGAAATGCAATAAGGGTCTTCAACTTGAGACAAAACGCAACATACAATACACAACTTGAAGAAATAACCAAAACGCAGTACACAAAACGCAACTAAGAAACGTCTTCTAGGGAGACAAAACGCAGTTTCCAGAAAAGCTTCAAATCACCAAAAATCACCCTTTTGTACGTTTGAGCTTGGATTTTCTTGCAGAACTTGGTACTAGAAGGTTAAAACTACACTAAAAACACTAACTTTAACACCACAAACGTGAGAATCAAATAAAGCTAATGAAAAAACCATAAACCTTCAAAAACCAAATTTTTGATCAAATCTTCCAAGAGAAACGCACATACAATCTATGTAATCATCCCATGTGCTCTGATACCAATTGTTGGATATTGGATATCATAACATAATCAAGAGATGATGGCTTGGCCGATTTCTTATAGAGAGAGAGAGTGAATATGATAGTGAGAGAAAACACCTTAAGTGTGTGTAATATGAATTGAACAACCAACCCCTTCCCATGGCTGGAAAGGGGTATAAATACATGTACAAGAGTTTAAGTGCCCTAAGAGGTTATAGAGTTGGAGGGGGCCTAAGCATTTGGCTGTAAGAACCCCCCCCAACACCATAAGTCATACGCTAACGATTAAACTACGAGCTATGCTATTCTAGACGATACAGGGGGTGACCGAGTCTTTTTTTTTTCATAAACCTAACACAGGTGTATTTGGCGGATACACTGTCAACGATTTGGTTGGTCTTGAGGCAGTGGTCTGCTCTTTGAGAACTTCTTCTTTCATCTTGATAGTGTCTTGAGACCAAAATATTTGCTCAGGGGTCAATTGCTTTTGTGGTGCAAAGGTCGCTAAATAATTCTCTTTCGAGTAATCAGGTGGTGCAATCTTAACCTTATGAGTCACACACTCAGGGTCTTTCATTTTGTCATATATTTTTCTCCTAGTGATTTTAGCTATCTCTAGGGTATCCTCTATGTTGTGCACTATAGCCGGGACATAATTGTTTTTGACAATTTCATAACCATTATATAGAGCAAGCTGAACTTGTTTTGCATGGGTGAGGCATAAGGGGTTCTTGTAACTAATAGCTATCTTATTCAGTTCATTATAATAGGGCTTTGGTTTACACAACATGTGAACAATTTGAACAGACTCAGTCTTGTTCGTATAACCATCATCGACCTTTTTTAAAAAACTTCATGTCCAAAAAAATCTTCAAGGTATTTATTTTCTTTCTGAATAAAAATCTTTTTTCAACGACGAAAACTTCTTCTACCATTGACTTGTTATGGGTGATAGTAGTACAAGTTGCAATTTTACAGAAAGAAAGTTCCCTTTTTCAAATTTTCTTCCTTAATGTTACGTCATTGATAACTATTCTAATTTGTTCATCATCTTTTGTTCTCTTTCCGTTAATTCAAACCTAGCCCGTCCTTTTCATACATTTTCATACTGTTCCTTATAAGTTTCAAGTACAACAGTAGGAATATCAACTACTATAGTTCCGTGTTGTTTTAGAGATAGAACTGGGCGATGAGGTCAACATATCATTATGTATCATCTTTTATGCATCATTATGTAACAGATATACATAGCTTAGTACAACTGGCACTGCGTTGTCCTTTACATACTGAATCAAACGAATCATATTACTATTATTCCGATAAATCTCATGTGAAGTCCAACAACGTAGTTGGGTTTTTATTTTTTATTTGTACTTCGTCATGCATATCGTGTTCCTTCACGATGTTCACAAATACATCCTGATAGTGATCATGGTCGTGTATCTCAGATAGAATGTCTGAATCATACGATGGACCGCTTCATCATAAACAATATATGCAGATGATAGATTTAGCCATGAACATATTTGTGCAGGAGTGCCTCATCAACATAGAATCAAAGCAACCCTGTCATCAGCTTGAAACATATTATCCATATTCAAGTGCTAAATCCTGAACAGTTGCTAATATAATTTTCATCCACATCTTCATACAACAGTGTGTCGTGTCCACCTGCAAGAATATTAACTGTCTTCCATCCAATGCCACTCCATTCTCCTGAGCTTGCATCAGTAACATCTTGTCTTTGAAGTATTCGGAGTTCTATGGTCGCTTGGGCTGAGTGCAGTTCCTTGCTATGTGGCCTATACCGTTGCAGTTGTAGCACTTAACCTGCCTTGCTTGACCTGGATTAGCATTCCCGACTCTGTTCAGAGCTCCCCCATAACCAGCCGTACCTGCACCCCGTGCATTGTTACCATGTCCTCTATTCTGTCGACCCTGAACATTCTGAACCACAACCCTGCCATCTTGAACTGTGGACTTGATTCTAGATTTGATAAGTTCTGAGTTGATTATTTATTTAAGGAAGGTATTTTTAGTATGAATTGGTTGAGAATGGCAAGTGTGTTGGTTTAAATTCTCAATAAGTTATCCGTTAGAGAGAGTCCCGAATCAAGTTGAGAGTTGTCAGCAAAGTGTGGTGGAACATATGTGGATGATGGATTTGTAGATGATTGTGAATTGTACTGCTGAGGTGCCACATTGGACATCAAGGCGAGAGGATCAACTGTGTGTTGAGTGAATCGGTCTAACATCATTTTGTTCTCATTGGCATGTGCCTCGTGCTGCTTTAGATAAGCATACAATTGATCATAGTTGGAGTCCCTCAAGCCTCTGTTGAGTTTCACTGCTGTTACAAATCTACCCCATTCCGGCAACATGTTGTTAACAAACTTAGAATTCAACTGCATTCTGGACATGGTCATCTTGATGTTACGCATGTCGTTGATGAGTTTGGCAAACCGGACATAGTAATCATGAATAGTCTCTCCTTTGTGCTGACGAAAGTGTTCGAAGTCATCATACAGCTGTGATTCATGGTCTTCTTTTGTTAATTCTGAACCTTCCAGGAGCATCTTCACATTGTCCCATATGTCCTTTGCATCAGTGTAATGATTGATAAGAGAGTAGATATCTTTTGGCAACCCTTGAAGTAGGATGTTTGTTGCCCGAATGTCAGCATTATACCTATCCTTATCTTTAGGTGATAGGTCAGAATAGACACGAGGTCGTTCTGAACCTAGATGTAAGGCACCTTCATCTCCTTACGCAAGAGTTTCCCTAAATATTCCCATCTGAAAAGGTCCTTCATCAATTGACTTCAGGATGTTCACCTTATTCTCTTTACCCCGACAATACAGTCGAATACGTTGTTTCCATGATGCAAAGTCAGTCCTACCAAGCATAGGTGGTCGGGTATCGGAACCGGCACATTAGATGTCTTCCGAAAGATTAGCCATTTTAATTGATTGTGAAATGATTAATTTGATCGAACAATGATTAGTGATTGTATGTTAAAAGTGATGATTGTTTGTTGGATTAGGTGATATGTGGTTTAATTGTGATTTGGTTTGGTTGAAATGAGTTAACGTAATGAAGAAATTTTTTGCCAGAGTTTCTTTCTACCAAAACGCAGGAAGGTCATCAAAGGATATCAAAACCAGAAGTCTTGAGACAAAACGCAATCAAGTCTTGAGAAAAAACGCAATCCAATCTTGAGACAAAATGCAATCCAATCTTGAGACAAAACGCAATCAAGTTTTGAAATGGGCAGAGTCTCTCCTAGGAAAAACGCAAGAAGGTCTTCAATTAGTCAAAACGCAGAACCAAAACGCAAGAAGGTCTTCAAAACGCAGAACCAAAACGTAACTTTTGATAAACCAAAACGCATGAAGCAAAACGTAGGAGACAAAACGCAGCTCCTAATAAGGCAAAATGCAGTACATTTTTCATTTGATTTGATTTGATTTGATTTGATTTGATTGAATTGCATGTTAGCTTGTATGTTAGTTAGCATAATTGTCATGCAAAGCGTATTGTTTTATAATTGCAGAAATTGGTTAAATTGTTTTGGTAACGGATTGAAAATGTGTGTCTGAAAGCCTATGTTTCTCACCAACCATTGTGTTGACGTATAAGCATCATTTTCAGGTATTCAGCAGGATGAGTCTAAAGTTAGGAAAAGTGGCTAGATGGACCGTAGGCAGCTGGCGAAGTTTAGTTATCTAGATTTCATATTTGTTTTGGATGATAAATAATTTTCGTTTTTCTTTGATGGGATGTTTAAATGTTTGCATTGTCATGACATTGGCATGAACTGCCTTTATTTTAATGTCAGACACCTTTTGGATTTTATTGATGTGTTTTGGATATTTTCATGGCACTGCGTGTCTATACCTTGTATCTTTATGCATGTTTTAGTTTCTCTTATAGACGCCAAAGTGTTGTGATGATTCCCTTTCTCGTCGCGCCTCGCGTTTACGCCTTGGCGGGGTGTGACACTATGTACCCCTCCATACTTTTAGGTTGATTACGCTTTATTCATAAAGCAATTTTGCCCCCACTATCCAATCCAACCATTGTATGTTAGCGATAAGCTGAAGCAACACATATAGAATTCCTATCAACTTCGCACAATGTGGTGACAATGAACTAACTGAGCTGATAGTTATATTTCTAGAAGCTAAATTTCATTTTTTTTATGTCAACATTTATTTTACATTTCTTTTCGTTGTTAATGCATTCAATAAATAAATCTGTATGTTTATAGTTGATTTAACTTTACTTAATTTTTTAAACGATATTCATAAAAAAAGTCCGACCATCGGGCGTAATGGTTTGCTTTTAACAAAGACAATATTCTCACACGATGTCCTTGCTAAACTTGATGTTCCTGGACATGCTAACTCTTGGTAGGCCGTCATCTAATAAGGTTGTATGGCGATTTAAATGTATAATTCAAACAACTTAAAAATTGATAATGTGGTTCCTTTTAGGGGAGTTGGTTATTCAGCATTATGACCATACAATAAATGTACACAACCACTTGACGTCATTAAGGATTTTACATCCTGTTTGATAGCTGCAGTTTTTTCAGGTGCGTTCGACTCCTTAATAAGATACAATCAATAGTAGTTAGGACGGGAAACTTATCAGCGAATGAAAACACACATTAGATACAAATTTTACCTCTATATTAGCTAATAGGTGTAAACGTGATTTTTATTAACCGACTCATGTCTTTATTTTTGCTCAAATGCAGATTCTTTTGACCTGATTAAGAAGGCGAGTTGCTGCACGCTTGATAGATTATCAATAGACATTTCCTTTGCTCACTGCGTTCAACGAAGTTGACATGTAAGTTCCAATTGAATATGCATATTATTTACATTGTTATATAATTATAGGCTGAAGAAAAAACACAAATATTAATTGTAAGAGAGTGATTATTGCCATCAGTCAACTGTTTCCAAAAAGCTCATCCAAATGACATTTCTGGTTATGAGTAAGTTTTAATATATAGCCACTTTAATTCGATATAGTAAAGAGTGTATGCTTTCGTATTCTTGAAGTTGATGTTCACGTAGCTCAATTTTCTCCAAACTTGCAGCAACAACGGCTAGAATATAGGTTTGTGCTCAACGTCTAATTATGTGTCAATACTTGTGACACATATATAGCTATGAGGTGCGATCGTTTTATATTTCGTATAACATCATGAAATTTAACTGTGATGGGTGATGTTAGGGAATTGATAATGTTGTAAATGTATCACCACTTTATTCTGTTAGCAGATTAAGAAAATAAGGGCAACTAAGTTTATGTTGTTTCCAATTGAATAGTTTAGTTTTGGGACTTAAGTGCTGTAAAGCTCTTTTCTAATCATTGGGTTCTATTTCCTGACAGGTACCCTCAGTTCTCAGAAGAAGAAACCCTCAGTTCTCAGAAGAAGAAATTGTAGACTTATGCCCCTATTGTCGTAGAAAATGTAACTGCAATTTGTGCTTACATTCAACTTTTAAGGTTTGCTCCATCTTCTATAGACGAGAACATTTCATAGAATTCATGTTTTACACTTTTAAGAAGGTCATTTGACTACGATACAAGGTCCATGCCACGAATTATATTTATAACTTCTTTTAACATTTTTTTATTTTCATTTAAATTATGCTGAACTTGAGAAAATTGAATGTCCCAATCCGAAAGATAGGATAAATACATTGTAGTGGTTTTCCAACAGTTTGTACGTCCCCACTCATGTTTTAGGAATAATAATGATCATCGAAATTATTTTTCAGGTTTAATAACCTGTTGTTTTCCATGTGTTTCCTTTATTCAGGTTGCAGAGGTGTTGAATGAGGGTCGAATTTATAATCTATGATGTGTTAAACTTCAGCGTTGTGTATCAAGAGACCACTACTGTTTGGGTGAAGACATACTGTTCTGGTGTGTAAGTTCCCATTGATGTTTTTTATTACATGAACCCGAAAGGAAATTGATACCCATGCTAAAGTACCCATTTTCTAAATGGGTCGCTTTTAAAAACTCTTCTTAATAAGATACAGGTCAAGAAAAGAAGTTTTATTATTAACACGTAAAATATAATTACAAAGACGAGCAAATATGTGATTTCATGAATCTTTATGCAGATGTGAAAGGATTGAAAGATTTAGAAAAAAGTGGTCCGTGATATGGCCATGTCTCTTAAGTTTACCTTTTTCTGATGACTTATTGAGGAAGTTACTATACACAGGAAAATAGTGAAGTGAAAGTTCATGAGTGTTCTGTCCTATTCCTCCTGGCCCTTCTCAACTTTCACTTAGAATGCTGTTAAAGTGAGCTAGCTCAAAGTCTAGCGTCATCTATTTCTAGAGGTATGAATGCTGTTTACATGGGCTCAACATATTGCTTTGTAACTCTTCTGTACATGATGTTGATCTTAAGCCATTTTGTGCTATCTATTTATCATTTCTACATCGAGGTTATGATCAAGTGAGTACTTGCTTCCCACTTTTATTAAAATCCAATAACCAATAAGTACTGATATCTGACAAGTAAGTTTCATGACATTCAGGTGGTGCATGGTGTTGATCTTTAAAAACTACCTGTTTGGTTTGCGATGTATAGAGCTGGTTTGGTTGGGGCAGACGGACCTACACATTGTGGAGCATTTGACATCATGTACATGGCGTGCCTGCCAAACATGGTGGTCATGGATCCATCACAACAGAACTTAACAGACAAAGTGGAATATCAGCCCTCATTCAGTTTTAGTGATTTTAAGCAGTGACCTTCGGAGAAATTAGGCATGTCGATGTGGTTTAAATTCAAGACTTGGTGTTTAATAGCTATGTTTCTCTCATGATCTAAAAAAATACAAAAAAAAGCTATAGTGAAATGTACCTAAACCAATGATGTTATAGTGCATATATGAAAGTGTTCTGTTGTAAGTTTTAATTTTAGTTAAAGAGAACGACATAATTTCAGTTAATAACCTAATATACCTTCTTAAATTATTACATCTTTGGTTAATTTGGTGGACAACTTATATTGCTCTTTCTGGGCGTTTTGATGCAATGATACATATTTCAGTTACCTATGATGCACTTTGACAGCTATAAGGTTATTAAAAAAGATTGACTTCGCTAACTATAGACTACGTTTTTAGCACTATGTTTTTGTAAAGGTGGCTGTTGTAGATAGCTCTTAATCTTGAAATTAGAAACAACAAAGACTGCGCTAATATCCCTACATATATATGAGTAGCAAGCTTACAAGTATGCCTACTAATGCTAAGACTTAAGATTGATCCATTCACTAATTATAGTTCAGTTCGGTTATATTGCAGCTACTGATTTTTTATGCGTTAGTCTGTTAGGTGAAATTGTTACCTTAAAAAACATAGATAGAATAAATGTTTATGTTGCCATATCTTAATGCATAAAAACTAGAATACAAGTCTTAGATATGAATATATTTGTTCTTCTACGATTCAGAACTTAGGTCCAAACATGAGTTCTGTATCTGAATCTTCAGTTATGTTATGTTGGAGCTTTGGTCCACATATGAGCAGGTGAGTTTTTACTGTGAGATTTAGAGTGTATTCGGATTTGAGTTTAAAAAGTCAGAATCTAATTATTGTGACTTCAAACTTGAATGTATAACTTTTATAGAGCAAAAATTAAACTAAGATTTTAAAAATTATGGTGATCATTCTTCAATTTTAATTTAAAGGATGTTCAGTTATAGTTTAAAGTGTTCTCACAAGTATATTACAAATAAATCCCAAATACATTATGTAAAGCATCACTAGATCACAAAACTAGAAAATAGATATAACTACATAAATTGAAAATTATAACAGGGCTTCGTTTAGTATTTTGATTAACATCCTCTAATCTGTTACCATGTTCCTTGCCATTGTTGTGTATAATGACACCTCTTGACTAGAAAAACAAAGCTATAACGAAGAAGTTATGATATTTACAAGATTACGATAATTAAATATATAAAAGTGTTTTTATAAAAGTAGTTTTATAAAAACTGACACTGTTTCAGATCTGATAAAAATATATGGATATTTTATGATGATAGTACATATTATGAGGATTCCAAGCATATAAGGAACTCGAAAAACAAAGAAGTTATGAATTTTACGAGATTACGATGATTAAATATATAAAAGTGTTTTTATAAAAATAGTTTTATAAAAACTGGTACTGTTTTGTATCTGATAGAAGTATATAAAAGTTTTATGAGGATAGCTCATCTCAATAGGAAACCGTGCATATAAAGAACTCTAAAAACGGAATTATAACGAAGGAGATACGATTTTCGTAAGATTTAAAGTTATAAAAATGATTTTATAAACTGTTTTGAATTTGCTGTTTCAACACATATTTTTATAAAATTTGTGATTATTTTATTTGAATAATTTATCTCGTCACGATTTCATACATATAAAGAACAAGCGAAACGGAATTAATATGAGCAAGTTATGAGTTTTTAAAGATTTCAGATAAATAGAAATTATAAAGTAATTAACTTTTATAAACACTTTTCTACATTTTATAAAAACACAACAAGGCTGTTAGAAAGTTAAAAAAAATAGGTTACGAGTATTTTCGGGTCCGTTTGGGCTATGAAAACATTAAGAAATAATGTAGTAGTACTTATATAATATTTATATACGTTTTTAACTTAATAAATATTATTTCATAAAACAATTAAACCATTTAAATAATATCATTATATAAACAATAAAATATTAAATCACGTGTTGTTAACAAATAATTAATTGTTAGACAAGGGTAATAATTTTACGAATGCATATACTTGGACATTTAGTTAACAAGCGTGACTTAAATATTGTTTCAACTTTTATAAATTAAACAAAAACTAATAGGTGGTGATGTAACTCTATAACTTAGGATGTTGTATTTATGTTAAATACATCGTACTTATACGACCTATAATTAATTAGGTTGCATCCCGGATCGTTGTGACGATTACTTTGTTGATTTTACGATAATCACTACTTTCACTAAAGGTGAATTTATAGCCCCTCTTTCACTTGTTTTACATTTACTTTACAAATCTCGAGGGAGAATAGATGCTCGTTACAACTTGTTTACATATCCATTACAATCTCTTTTACATACTCTTTTACATACTTGGTTGCAAACTTGATTTCGTAACTTGGTTACATACTCGTTTACATACACATTTACAAAACTGTTTACATACTCAATACAAACTCGTTTACACACTCATTTTCATATTGTATGGGATACAATACTTTTCACGATGAACCAACAACTTACTTGATTTAAATATATGCGATTACTTAAGTTCATGAACCTAAATTACTCGAGGTAACGCGATTTAGTTATAAATAATCTACTTTGGGTGTCACAACCCCCAAATATCATAAGTATAATGTCAACCGAGGAGTGGTGACTTCAGATTAACATACTTCTAAGTCAATACAAAAGACCTCTAATGAGACGTATTAAGAAAACATATCACTTGAATTAGGAAAAAATAAATAGGTTAACATTCACGGAAGCATAACCTACAACATCTTTTAAATAGTAACAAGTAATAACGGAAAATGACTGCAATGCATGAGACTTCATATAGCATCTTCATTCTTAATACCTGAGAAAACATTGCTAAAGTGTCAACATAAAGTTGGTGAGTTCATAGGTTTGTTTAAGCAGAAAATGTAGTGTTTGTGAATCACAAGATTTCATCCACATATGACAATATAACAGATACAAAGTCATATAAATTGCATTACTATTGTCTAAGCTCATGACACTGAAGCGTTAACATATACCAACAATAAATGAATGCCCTTGCAGGTGTCTAACCCAGGACACCCGTAATCTGACTCAAATGATATTGTGTTTGCTTGACTAATGTCAGTCTAAGACAAACAAGGATTGTCAATCCTGATATATCTATCCATAACATTCGCGTTCACAAAGATTGACGGTTCATGATAATTCGGGCAAATAGCAACTTGGGTTAAATCGGGACTTAGACCAATCAGTAATGAGTAATTGTACTTGTATTCATACGTTTGAAATAAGCAATGTTCTCACCCCAAAAGATGATTTAAAACAGTAGAGTAGGGGCTATGAAAACTCACCTTGATAGTTAATTGTCTGAGATTGATAATGGATTAAGGCACGTCAATTCGTAGCTTGGTCAACACCTAAGTAATTATGACAAAATCTAAGTTTACATTCTAAAATTAATGTATGCAGTGAATTGTGCAAATGGTCAAATGGTATGGTTGTTATGGAGTTAACGTTTTTACGTTTTCAAAGTGTTGATCAAACCAATGGCTCTAGGGATGATACACGACTACGCACCTATCAGTGCTTATACCTAATTTAATGTAAATATGTGTTTAAGATCACATGGTCATATTTTGTTAATACGATTTAGGTTTTATTAATATAACTATTATTTTAACGACTATTGAGTTAAATAGATAGGTTTATCTCACTCATTTATATACTTTAGTCATCACTTAAGTCTCGTATAATTATTCATTTTATATGTTGTAGTCCACGTGAGAACGTCTAAAGATTTTACAAAAATTATTTACTTGCATTTAATATTCCCATGTTTTCATGGTTTACCATTTTAAATCATATGTCTTTTAAGGTCACGTTTTAAACTCAAATAAGTTATGAAAATATTTTTGGTGTTTACTAAAATATGTGAGCCGGGGTAAACTCGCTTACCTGTTTAAAAGTTCAGTTTCCTTTGTTAACAATTATAAAGCATCGTAAATTGTCGTTTCTAACTCATACTCGTTAAAATAAATATACTTGTAAAACTAACTACACTCGTAATCAAATTGTCACCCATTTGGAGCTCAAACTCATAGCTACGCATATATATATCTTTGTCAGAAATTGCAAGTGAAAATAGCTTGATTGGTTTCTATGTCAACTTGTCATCAAAATAATACATGCACTCTTGTATATTATAACTTATCACGTGTATGTATACCTTGCCCTGCCACTTTTGTTTTTTGTTTCCTTTTTGCTGCTCACTGACGCACAACAGTGAGTTTCCAAACTTACTATTTTTGGGTTCATTATTTCCACAGCAACCCACATGTATATAGATTAATTTTCCTTCTAATTTCGCATGTTCCTATCTTGCTTAGCTAGCAATGAGAAGTCCCTATTTCTAGATATAAAGCTGATATTTTCGCATGGCCCGTGTGATTCGTTTGAGTTCACGGCACCAAGTGGTACATTTGGTGGGTCGAACATGATGGCAGCAAAAAGGGTGCGTTGAAATGACGAAGGCAGCAGTCGGTAGGTATGAAACCACTAGCCTTCGCCACCCACCCCCACGTGGCAGCAACAGTGGCAGGAGCCAACTATTGCACACGCAGGTGTGGCTCAAACGCGAAAAGGTTTGGGATAGGTTGCTATTCGTGTCAAAGGTTTATGAAGTGTGGGTATGGACCAACGAGCATTGGTCGTTTGTTTTACTAGAGTCTATGACACACCAATGGTAAGAAAATGGCTTATTTGTGGTTCGACTTGGGTTACATGGTTACACTCATGTCATAGGTCGAAGTTTCTCATCAGAAGGTTTACAATACTTTACGTGTAAATCTGGCGTTTGCTTGACCCTAGTGAGCCGTCGTGTGATTTTATGTACGTGTTTCAGGTTAACGTAATTCTCCTTGGGTCGTCTTATTCGTTTTCATGCATATTAGATCATTATTCTATGTGTGCAAACCCCCGTGCTCTGTTATTCGTTTTAACGCACACATCGTTTACGAGTTCATTATACGTTGGTATGTTATGAAATGTCATGACTAACCTTTTGCATGCGCACGCATGTACTAGCCACACATGGGTTTTATGTCGCGTGTTAGCCAACCAAGGTTGAGGATTTAGCCGAGACTAAACGTGTTTTGGTTTAGGCCGTGTGTTAGACTACAAGAAAAATGACATAATATGATAAATATGATAAATGTTAGGCTACAAGGATGACTTACAAGGGTCCGAGTATTGCTAAATGGTTTGAGGCGGGACGATGACGAGAAGCTTGAACTAATCCCTTAGTTAATATCACTTCAAACCTGATGTTTACTAGCTCTTGAAAGCTTACTCCTACTGACTTGGGTAATCTTTGTTTTCGAGTTTTAGTGTGATGGAATAGCTCGTGCATGGTGCCTGTTTATACTACAAGGTAACTACTATCTCTCTGAGACCATGCATATGAATGATATAATTTATATATACTATTTGTATATGTTACAATTTGTGATAATCATTCTTTTATAATACTGTTAGCTATCATTTCTCTTTTGTAATACTATTAAAGAATATTACTATTTCCTACATTTCAATTGTATCAGATTGCATGATACGTATCATGTGAATGGAAAGTTTCAAATTGATAAAGTAGTAGGGTAGTGTGTGTAAGGACTAGTGATGATGATGTTCTATTATTTTGCATATGTATACATATCTAATATTAGACTTTCATGGCATATTGTTATTAAAGTTGTCATGTGAGTATGCATCTGATGTTGGATCCTATAAGTATATGTGTGCAGTTTATTTATCTTTGTTGAATTACTCAAAGTTATCATAGTTATAAATTTGAATGTTGGTGATTTTATAAAGTAGTACGAGTAAATAGTCTCGTTTCACCAATGGGAAATAAGTATGGTTTTTATCGTCGCGCGTTCTAAAATATCCTTTTAGACGTAGAGTAATAACGGCGATATTCGCGTGCAAAATAAATTTTTCCATGACAAAAGCAATGCATTGACGATCATAAGACGACTTCTCGTTGAATTTAATGGTAAGCTGGCAAGCTTGCAGTACATGGCTTTTACTTAATGGAAAGAGAATTAAATTTTCTTACGGGGTGCCACAGCCTCCCCAGGTTAGAAGATTTCGCCCTCGAAATCAAGACGTTGTAGGAGACTGCGATTTCGCAAACAAATGAGGGTATTTGCTCTTGAACTGGTCCTCACGTTCCCACGTGTATTCTGGACCTCTTCGCGCATTCCAACGGACTTTAACGATAGGTATACGGCTTCGCTTGAGTTGTTTGACCTCACGGTCCATGATCTCTACGGGTTCTTCAACGAAGTTGAGTTTATCGTCGAGTTGGATTTCCTCCAGGGGGATAACGAGTGTGTCGTCGGACAAACACTTCTTCAGGTTTCAAATGTGAAACACATTGTGTACTCGACTAAGTTCTTGAGGCAAGTCCAAATGGACCAATCCTTTCTATGATTCTAAAGGGTCCAATATAACGAGGGTTCAACTTTCCACGTTTTCCAAATCGCATCACACCCTTCCAGGGCGCGACCTTGAGCATAACCTTATCTCCAACTTCAAACTCAAGGGGCCTACGCCTCTTGTCAGCATAGCTCTTTTGTCGATCACGTGCAGCTTGCATGCGATCCTCTAATCTTGCAATCCTTTCTCGTGGTCAATGAATAATCTCTGGTCCGGTAAGTTGTGCTTCTCCAACTTCAGCCCAACAAACAGGAGAACGACACTTCCTACCGTAAAGTGCTTCGAACGGTGCAGCTTTAATACTCGTGTGATAACTATTATTGTACGAAAATTCTACTAGGGGTAAATGTCTATCCCAACCATTTCCGAAGTCAATCACGCAAGCTCTTAGCATGTCCTCTAATGTTTGAATGGTCCTCTCACTCTGACCATCGGTCTGAGGATGGTAAGCAGTACTCAAGTCCAACTGCGTACCCAATGCTTTATGCAAAGATTGCCAAACTCTCGAAGTGAAATGGCTATCACGATCGGAGATGATTGACACCGGTATTCCATGTCTTGCTACTATCTCCTTCATGTACAGCCCTCTGTCCAATTTTTTTTTCTATTTAATAACCGTCTCCTTCATTGGCAAAAAGTGCGCAGACTTAGTAAGACGATCAACAATGACCCAAATCGAATCGTATCCTGCTGCCGTTTTGGGTAGTTTGGTGATGAAATCCATTGTTATCTTCTCCCACTTCCATTCTGGTATATCGGGTTGGACCAATAAACCAGAGGGTCTCTGATGTTCAGCCTTGACTTTGGCACAAGTCAGGCATTTGCTGACATATGTGGCGATGTCAGCCTTCATGTTTGGCCACCAATATAACATCTTCAAGTCATGGTACATTTTGTCGGCTCCTGGATGAATAGAATACTTTGACTTATGCGATTCGTGCATAATCAAAGATCTCGTGTCACCGTAACATGGTAACCAACTCCTATTATCCAAGCATAATGTTCCATCAGCGCGGGCTTCTAACTTCTTTAGCATGCCACTGATATCTTCGGCTTCAAGGTTTTCAACCCTAATTGCTTCTTTCTGAGCCTCAAGGATTCGTGACGGAAGGTCCAAGCCAATGGTCATAACCAAGGCTCTTACTCGTAATGGTTCGATTCTTTCCTTTCGACTCAAAGCATCCACTACGACATTTGCTTTCCCCATGTGATAATGAATTTCGCAATCATAATCACTTAGGAGCTCTATTCATCGACGTTGCCTCATATTAAGGTCCTTTTGGTCTAGGATATGTTGTAGACTCTTGTGGTCAGTGAACACTATACATTTTGTGCCATACAAATAGTGTCTCCAGATCTTCAGGGTGAACACTACTACTCCTAATTCTAGATCATAAGTGGTGTAGTTCTTCTCGTGGAATTTTCATTGCCTGGAAAGCGTGAACATGCTAAACCTTCACTACTCTCTGCCATCAGTACCAACACCTACCCCTTTTATGATGCATCACAGTACCACCACAAAATCTTCACTGCCTTCTGGTAGTGTTAAGATAGGTGCAACACATAGTTTTTGTTTCAATAGTTGAAAAAGCTCCTTCATGTTCTCACCCTAATTGAACTTCTGTTCTTCTGCTTAAGCTCAGTTCATAGGTTTAGCTATTTGTAAGCTCAGTCATAGGCTTAGCTATTTTGGAGAATCCTTCGATGAATCTCCTATAGTATCCTGCAAGACCTAAGAACTGGCGAATCTCCGAAGGAGTGGTTGGAGATGCCCAATTCTTAACAGCTTCAATCTTAGCTGGGTCCACGTGAATACCACTGCTATCAATCACGTGACCAAGGAATTTTACCGTATTGATCCAAAATTCACACTTAGAAAACTTGGCATACAGTTCTTCCTTCTTCAGCAACTCCAGAATAGTTTTCAGGTGTTCCTCGTGTTCTTTCTCATTGCGGGAGTATATGAGAATGTCGTCGATGAACACAATCACAAACTTATCCAAGTATGGCTTGCACACACGGTTCATGAGATCCATGAACACCGCAGGTGCGTTGGTCAAACCAAAAGGCATAACTCGGAACTCATAGTGTCCGTATCGTGTTCTGAAAGCAGTCTTGGGAATATCTTCTTCTCTAACCCTTAACTGATGATAACCTGACCTTAAGTCAATTTTTGAGTAGATGCTGGATCCTTGCAACTGATCGAATAAGTCATCGATCCTTGGTAAGGGATAACGATTTTTCACTGTAAGTTTGTTCAACTCACGGTAATCGATACACATCCGGAAAGATCCATCTTTCTTTTTGACAAACAAGATTGGTGCTCCCCACGGAGAGGAACTTGGTCTTATAAAACCTTTGTCAGAAAGTTCTTTTAGTTGTTCGGCTAGCTCTTTCATCTCTGCAGGTGCAAGACGATATGGTGCGCGTGTAACAGGTGCAGCTCCGGGTATTAACTCGATATGAAATTCTACTTGGCGTGTCGGGGGTAATCCTGGCAAATCTTCAGGAAATACTTCCGGAAAGTCTCTGACAACAGGCACATCTTCAATTTGCCTCTCTGAAATTTCGGTTTTCTTTGCCTTCATCATTTGAATCAAGAACACTTGACATCCTTGGTCGATGTACTTCTGTGTCCTGATGCTCGAGATGACTTCTAATCTCGATTCGCTTTTAATTCCACTCCTTTCGCCTTGTATGATCAACATATCGTTTCTGTATGGAACACGAATGTACTTCTCATAACTCACAACTTCTGCGCGATGTTTGTCCATCCAATCCATTCTGACGATGACGTCAAAAATTCCTAGTTCTATAGGGAGTAAGTCGATTTTGAACAGGTGATTTTGCAAGTTAAGAGTACACCCTTTTAAAATAGTACTTGTGGTTAGTGACTTGTCGTCGGCTAGCTCCACACTATAATTAGTATCTAGGGTAGTAGGATAGATGTCTATATATTTACTAAAAGCATAAGACACAAAGCTTCTATCCGCACCAGTATCAAATAGCACTGAAGCATAGACATTATTGATCAGGAACGTACCATTCACCACATTGTTATCTTTCACCGCAGCTTCAGCACATAGGCTGTATACTTTGCCAGGTGCTCTGCGTCCTCCTTGAGCACTGGTTGATGCTTTTTTATTCCCCTTAGGGTTCCCTTGATTCTGTCTTTGATTGTTCTGAGGGTTTTGCGGGTTGCCTCGAATTTGATTCCCACCGCCTTGATTCCTGTTATTTGGACACTTGTTCTTGTAATGTCCTTTCTCACCACATCCGAAACAAGTAACATCACTGCCCTGTCCTCCCTGACTTCCGGGTCCTCTTTGGTTTACAAGGCGAGGTGGAGCTTGGCAGTCTTTGGCCTTATGTCCTGCCTTTCCATAGTTGTAACAAGCAAGAGGGCATGCGTCAATGTGGTGTCGTCCACACTTTCCGTAGTGAGGTAACTTGCCAGCATAAGTACCTTGTCCAGCTATAAACACCCTTGTTGTCTCTGGGCATTTGCTCGGGTTGAGGTTGCTTGTGTTGTTGGTGTTGTTGGGGTTGTGGTTGTAATGGCTTCCGTTCCACTTCCGTTTGTCACCCGATTTTTCTCCTAACTCTTGGACCACTTGGTACATCAAACCTTGAGCCATGTCAATTGCTTCATGCAAGTCTACTGGTTTGGATGATGTTACGTTACCCTTGATGCTCAAAGGTAGACATTCGATGTAATGTTCCAACAACCGGTCGGCGTTGGGTACCATCTCAGGGCATAAGAGGATGAGTTCTTGGAAACATTGATTATAGGCAGTAAGGTTTGCACCCTTCACTTTTAAGTTCCACAACTCATTTTCCATTTGCTTGATTTCATTCCTAGGGTAGTACTTCCGAATGAACATAGCCTTGAAATCGCTCCAAGGTGTTGCATGAGCGGTATCGAGGGTAACAGAACGAACATACACGTTCCACCAAGTTAAAGCACCATCTAGCAGTGTGCTAGAAGCAAATTTGACTTGGTCACCTTCTGCGACGTTCTAATCCCAAATTGAGATTCTAGTTTCTCAAACCATCGGGTTAAGCCTACAGCACCTTCAGTACCATGGAAGTTTTCATGCATGACTGCACGGAATTCTTTGTGGTTGCATGTCTTGTTCTGGGAAGAGTTGGATCCTAGGTTGTTCTCTTCTTGAGTGCTTGCAGCATGAGTCACAGCGGCAGCTGCGAGTGCTTCAGCAACTCTTGTGGAAATAAGCTGGTTGAGCATCTGAGTGTCAATGCCACTGTTGATATCCACATTGTTTCGGTTGGTCAAACTGTTGACCGGAGGGTTCCGGTTGACAGTTGGGCGTCATCCGGGTGCCATATTCTATAAGAGGGTCAATGAAAATGACAGTTATGACATGCACAAAAGTTATACGTGTAAAGATATTACTACAAATGACATGTTTCTTAAAATCAATACTATTATTATTCGCAAACACGATATTTATTTCCAAGAGTACGGGAATACAAGAGTTTACTAGCCGTGACAAACCTATAGCTTAGTGGTTATACAAAGGATAGAAATAAAACTAGTTATTGGTACGGTAGATTTGCTGGACCACTTCCTCGAGTGCCTCCTTCCTCTTCTGTCATGCTTCCTCCTGAGCATTACTAGCATAATCCTCCGCATCCTCACACATTTGCCTAAGTTGAGTAATCAATTCGTCCATCGATGGTGTCTCCAACGAACTTTCCTCAACTCGAGGCTTCACATCCTACAGTGTCATGAATGCTTCTAACTCCTCCAAACAGGAATTTGGGTAACGGTCCATGTCCTCGAGAATGGTATGCAACTGTCCTCTAAGGCGCGTTGTGCATACGGTCAAGGCTGTCTCAGGTACAGGCACCAAATTCTGACCAGTTTCTATTAGAGCTTCCTCCCTATGGGTGGGGTTCGTTTCAGCAATCATCCGCTGGTAAGCAGCCATCGTGAATGGGGATGAAGGTGAGGGTGGTGGAGTAACAGGATCAAGTTGATAATCATCAAGGTTAATAGCAGAAATTTTGGCACATTCAGCAAGATTTGGCTCAATAGGTGGAATAGATATACTAGCGGTACGTCTAATAGTTGGGGGAAATGGTGATACAGATGGAAAAATAAGTAATCCTAGAGTAGGACGTCTCATGTGATACACCTGAGGGAGTGTGTCAGGGAGTCTGGGAGGTACCAGTATAGTGTTATCGGTGTGTCTCAATTCATCCGAGTTCGACATGTTGCTGAGATAAGAATATATGAAATATGGATATAGATATATTTCAAAATACGCGTAGTTAAGCCTGTTTAATGCACATGTAACCCATATTACGTATATGTATCTCATATATGTCTATTTCACATGTACCCCATTTTAATATATGTGTACTCCCTTGATTGTTGATTCCTATGTACCCCATATGGAGAAACCAGCAATGACAGACAATAGAAGCATAATAAGCATGTTAAGCAGATAAGTAGTTATAGTCTAGTTCTACCTAATGCAACCTAGTTCTCTATAGCTCAGGGATCTAATACCAATCTGTCACACCCCTAAAATATCAGAGTATAATGGCAACCGGGGGAGTGTGACTTCATGATTATCATACTTCTAAGCAATACAGAACGACCTCTATATGAGACGTTTTAAGAAAATTGATCACTTGAATTAGGAAATAATAAATTGTTTAAACATTCAGCGGAAGCATAAAATAGACAATACAACATCGTTTTTAAATAGTACAAGTGATCTTCAGATAACGGGAAAATAACTGCAATGCATGAGACTTCATATAGCATCTTCGTTCTTAATACCTGAGAAAACATTGCTAAAGTGTCAACATAAAGTTGGTGAGTTCATAGGTTTGTTTAAGCAGAAAATGTAGTGTTTGTGAATCACAAGATTTCATCCACATATGACAATATAACAGATACAAAGTCATATAAATTGCATTACTATTGTCTAAGCTCATGACACCGAAGCGTTAACATATACCAACAATAAATGAATGCCCTTGCAGGTGTCTAACCCGGGACACCCGTAATCTGACTCAAATGAAACTGTGTTTGCTTGACTAATGTCAGTCCAAGACAAACAGGGATTGTCAATCCCGATAGATCTATCCATAACACTCGCGCTCACAAAGATTGACAGTTCATGATAATTCAGGCAAATAGCAACTTGGGTTAAATCGAGACTTAGACCAATCAGTAATGAGTAATTGTACTTGTATTCATACGTTTGAAATAAGCAATGTTCTCACCCCAAAAGATGATTTAAAACAGTAGAGTATGGGCTATGAAAACTCACCTTTATAGTTAATCTTCTGAGATTGATAATGGATTAAGGCACGTCAATTCGTAGCTTGGTCAACACCAAAGTAATTATGACAAAATCTAAGTTTACATTCTAAAATTAATGTATGCAGTGAATTATGCAAATGGTCAAAAGGTATGGTTGTTATGGAGTTAACGTTTTTACGTTTTCAAAGTGTTGATCAAACCGATGGCTCTAGGGATGATACATGACTACGCACCTATCAATGCTTATACCTAATTTAATGTAAATATGTGTTTAAGATCACATGGTCATATTTTGTTAATACGATTTAGGTTTTATTAATATAACTATTATTGTAACGACTGTTGAGTTACATAGATAGGTTTATCTCGCTCATTTATATACTTTAGTCATCACTTAAGTCTCGTATAATTATTCATTTTATATGTTGTAGTCCACGTGAGAACGTCTAAAGATTTTACAAAAATTATTTACTTGCATTTAATATTCTTATGCTTCATTATACTTTAAATCACATGGCTTTTAAAATCATAATTTAACTTAAATAGTTTTTGAAAATATTTTTGGTGTTAATTAAAATGTATGAGCCGGGATAACTCGTTTACTTGTTTAAAAGTTCGGTCCCATTATTAATAATTCTAAAGTATCGACAATTTATCGTTTTCTAATTTATACTCATTGAAATAACTATACCTATTAACGAGCTGTCAACCTATTTGGAGCTTGAACCGAGTGTCGATAGCTACGCATGTAATATTTATATTTTGTCAAGTTTATATATAAAAGTGGTATGGATATTTCTACGTCAACTTGTCAAAACTAGGAAACATGTACCCTTTTAATTTTCACCAACTCCTCACGTGTACATATATAATATTTCATGTCCATCCCCTTTTTCTTCTTTTTGATGTTCACCTGACGAATTCAACAGTGAGTTTCCAAACTCACTGTTTCGGTTTTGTTTTACTACCAGCAACTCACATGTATATATATTAGATATTTTGCATGTTTCTATCTTGGTTTTCTCTCCTTTACATTGTAACGCATGCATGTATAACAAATTTTCATGAAATCCGTAAGATTCTAGTCTTTTTCTTTCATTTTTCTGCTTTACATCGTAGCACCAACAGTGGGTTTAGGGCCACTGTCGTGGCATCCTTACTTGCACCCAACGCACCTTTTATAATTCTAGCTATGACCTCTTGTTAACCCGCATAGTTCTACTTCTAAAATGTCAGTCACGAGGTAAGCAAAGGTCGAAACTAAGGGCGAAGTGGTGTTGTTTCGTAACCTATTTGGCTAAAAAAATAATAGCAGCTGCTGCGAACTCGTGAGTTTCAACCATGGCAGCAGCCTGTTGTGTTTCGCTTGGGTATGAGTATTGTTGGTCTTAGGGTGCCAAGTATCTACAAGGTTTGAACACAACCCAACGAGCATACCTTTGCTCGGTTTGTTTCAGGGCTGTGACGCACCACAGTGAGCAACGGCTCGCCATGGTTCGTCTTGGGTTACTTGGTAACGTACCTGCTATCGGTCGAGGTCACCATATAAGCAATTCTACAATATTTTATGTGAAATTCTAGTGCATGCTAAACCGTGGTGAACCGTCGTAGCATGTCATATACGTTTAAAGTTTTATGTAGTTTTCTTATTGATCGCTTTTCATAACTGGTATGCTTACATTTGTTTTACGTATGTTACGTTGTTTTACATTAGTTACTTATATGTATATTGTTATATCATGCCTGCCACGACCAAGATATTCATATGTGTACGTACATATTAGACACGCTTGGTTATAGGTTGTGTATCATTCATGCAAAGTCAAGACTCTCGTTAAGATACATGATGAATGACATGATTAATGTTGAACTACGAGAATGACTTACCGAGGTCCAAGTGTGTCGAATGATGGTGAGAAAGAAAGGTGGTGGTAAGGCTTGGTTGTTACTCCTTCTAAGGCTGACACTCACTTAGCTCTTGCACTCAACGAGACTGGATCTTGAACCGTATATTTTACTTATTGATTTTAGAATTTTAGTTGTGATTCATTTGTTCATGCACGGCTCCTCTTTTATACTCGAAGTTTTTGATTGATTACTGAAATGTTACATGTGAAGGGTCCTATACCACTATTGAATCATAGTGAATTTCTCTAATATTGTTAGTCATTATGCCTCTTCTCTAATACTATTATAGAATCTTACTATTTCTTTCATTTCAAATTGTATCAGGTTTGTAATACGTATCACATGATGGAAATATTCAAAATAATAAAGTAGTAGGGTAGTGTGTGTAAGACTTGTGATGATAATGTTCCATTATTATTGTATATTGAATTATGTATATTCATATGTACATGTATATCTGATGTTGGACCTTTCATGTGCATATGCATGTAATTTATTTTATTTATGTTGGACTCTATCATAGTTGTCATAGTTATTAATTTGAATGTAGGTAGTTTTATAAAGTGCTACAAGTAATTTGGCCTCGTTTCACAAGAGTGAACAAAGTATGATTTTTATTGTTACACGTTCTAAAATATCCTTTTAGACACAGAGTCATAATGGTGATATTCGCGTGCAATTTAAACGCTCCATGATAAAAAGTAATGCATTGACGATCATAAGATGACTTCTCGTTGAAAATAACGGTAAACTTGCAAACTTGCAGTACGTGATTTTTACTTAACGAAAAGAGGATCTAATTTTCTTACGGGGTGTCACATATGCCTAAACGTATTTTATCGCGAAACGTAACCAATTTACGTAACCAATAAAAATAAAAATAAACAAAGTTAATAATTATCATCAAAATAATTACCTAACACTTGCTTGATGTAAACATTTAATTGTTTGATGCCCGTTTACATTGAATGATCATTTTTAGCTTACGCGATTTAACTTAACGATTACGATTAAAAGCAAATGCGTACAACACTAAAAATACATAGTGGATTTATTGACGACATCAATGACCCTAAAACACGGTGTGTTATAATCTATGTGATATATTTGCTAATATAATGAGTTTTAATTTTAAGATGTCAATGATGGCCAAAATGTCATTTTTTCTCAGACTTCAAATTTCATAAAGTCCTAGAGGCATCTTTATAAACCAAACAAAATATGCTTTACAAATTCTTAAGAAATATGGTATAGACTCTAGTGACCCAGTTGACACCCATAGGGTGGATAGAACCAAACTAGATGAAGATTTACAGGGGAAAATAGTTGATCCTACACATTACCGTGGTATGATCGGCTCCCTTATGTATCTCACATCTAGTCGACCTGATCTTGTATTTGCAATATGCATG
Organism: Tanacetum coccineum; assembly: GCA_026074375.1. Lineage (NCBI taxonomy): Eukaryota > Viridiplantae > Streptophyta > Magnoliopsida > Asterales > Asteraceae > Tanacetum > Tanacetum coccineum. The sequence continues at coordinate 14,936 of BQNB010007271.1, read as the reverse complement.
TGTGCTCGGTATCAGGCACGACCTACCGAAAAGCACTTACATGCGGTTAAACTGATCTTTCGATACCTAAGAGGTACCATGAATATGGTCCTTTGGTATTCGAAAGATACCAGTATTGTACTAATAGCTTATGCAGATGCTGATCATGCTAGGTGTCAAGACACAAGAAGAAGTACTTCTGGAAGTGCCCAGTTCTTAGGAGAAAAACTTGTCTGGTCCTCAAAGAAATAGAAAAGCACTGCTATCTCTAGTACAAAGGCAGAATACATTACCTTATCTGGATGTTGTGCTCAAATCCTATGGATGAGATCACAACTGACAGATTATGGATTTGAATTCAACAAAATCCCTCTGTACTGTGATAACAAAAGTGTTATTTCTCTTTGTTGTAACAATGTCCAGCACTCAAGATCGAAGCATATTGATGTCCGGTATCACTTTATAAAAGAACAAGTCGAAAATGGTGTGGTTGAGCTTTACTTCATCTGGACTGAGTATCAGTTGGCAGACATCTTCACCAAAGCGTTGCCAAGGGAAAATTTTGAATTCCTAATCAACAAGCTTGGGATGAAAAGCATGTCTCCAGAAACACTTAAGAGTCTGGCTGAAGAAAATAAAGAGTGATGGTGGTACCTCTTCGTGGATCCTATATAAATATAGAAACTACTAAAACTTAAAAAGATTTTCCATTTTTTAGATTAGATTTTATGAAAAAGAAAATAGAAAAATCTAAAACCCAGAAAAAGAAATTGCAAAAATATAAAATCAAAAAATACAAAAAAATGTTTTCCATGACATGTCTTCTGGAATTGATAATATTTACAGCTTTAGAAATGTCATTTAATAATGACATGGAGCTGTAAATAAAGTTCGAGCAGAAGTTCTAATTGTATTCAAAACATGTCATTGGCTTGCAGTTACCTCATACTGTAACCCGGTTTTCATCTTAAAGGCAAGTATATCGTCAAAAAGATAACTTGACCTCTTAACTGGAATTCAGGTTCTTAGGCATGATCTACTTCATGATCATGTAAAGGTTTGTATATACATTGCTACACAACCCGGGCTGTCTTAAAATAAGTGTATGTGTCAGTGCATTTATTTTTCAAAATAAGAGAAATCTTATTTTTTGGTGTAAAATGCTGTCTTTCAAAACAAATCAGTCTTCTCAGTTTCTCATCTTAAAAAATATTTTAAAAGAAAACTCTATCACTCAAACAATGACTACAGCTCTTTAAATAGAAAACGGGTCATTATTTGAGGAGGAGAAAAGTGCAAATGAATAAATCTTTTAAAACGATCTTTTCAAAATAAGTCACGAAATAAACAGATAAAGTTTTTTTGATAATGACGGATCACTATTTAAAGGGGAGTTAATCTATATTAACTTCAAGGGCTTAAATGAAAATTGTGACGGGCAAATATAAGATTTCTTGATAATGACGGACCAATAAACAGATAAAGTTTTTTTTGATAATAAACGGATAAAGTTTTTTTGATAATGACGGACCAATATTGTCAACACCTCAAACACCATTTAATCTTTAGGGACTTAAATGAAAATTGTGGCTTAGTGGCTTAGGCTTAAAACTACACACGACCAATATTGCCAACACCTCATAGTTTTAAAAGGCTTGGGAATGTTTGGAAATAATTACATAGTTTTAAAAGCCTTGAAGTTGATTCTCACGGGATAGATTTAAGTTTATTTATTCTTTGCACAAGATGTCAAGTGTATATGCGTACTAAGTGTTGCTAATTCCGAGGTATCAAAACCATCAAGGGGGAAGAAGTATATACACGATAGAGCCCATACGCTTTTTTTATTTTTAGGCCATATCGGAAAGACAATTGTCATATCCGAAGAGACCATTAGTGGCTTTTGGGTGCATTATTTCAAAAACATAGGGGAAGAGCTATCTCGTCATTCTTTGAGTATGCATCATTTGAGCTTCTAGGAGGAAGTGTTGTGTGAAGAATTAATAAATACTTGAGAATATATGTGACTGATTCAATTAATGTTTCCCCGATCGGCTAATCACTAAGTTTATTATCATATGAGTAGTGATGTTTAATAAAAGAGGTACTCATAGGTACGATGATCCCTTTAGATAGTCAGTATCCTGCATGAAGAAGTGTGTACATTCGGGACTTAATTGGCTTTGGTGTTTGATGACATTAAATAACGTTACTTTTATATCATTATTTATCCCAAGTAAATTACCCACTTTTATATAATTATTGCAAGAAATGTTACTTAATTGCTTAAAGTTGTTAAATGCAGTAATTATGGAGTACATTGAAGACAAGCTAAAAGGCACAAATTTTGGAGCTTAAATGATGATTTTAAAGATTACTTATTTATGACTACATACGCCGTATCTATGAAAGAAGATACGGTGTATGAGCGCCTAGACTTTACAAGAAAATGTGTACATTTAAGACCTAATACGGCATATCCAGCTGACTACATACGCCATATCCAGATGGTCAAACAATCAAAGATCCTGCAATAAATGTGATTGATAACAGTTATTATTGATTGATTGTGAACGTAGCACGCACTCCAAGGAATTTACCCCAATACGCCGCATTGACCTTATTCAATACTCCGTATCCACTCATTTTCAGAGACTATAAATAAAAGACTCAAAAACGAGTTTTTAGTGTGCTAAATCATATTCTTTATACCATAAACATAAAAGTCGATATTCTGAAGAAACGAAGAGCAACCAAGGTCAAGCATCGATACTAATTCCATAGAAGACGCCGTGTAATTCCTATACTCTTGTAATCATTTAGTTTTTGGTATCGTTCGTTAATCGGTTAGTTTACCTTGGTTGTTTGATTATACTTGTATTATTACAATGGTTATGGGCTAATACCCTTGGGTATTAGCCATCTTAATGAAGATTCAATGTTTGGTTTGTTTAATCTCGATTGCTTAATTTATCGTTGATTGTTTAATTATGTTTATGACCTCATACTTCTCTATGTGCTTGAATATGCGACCTATCATTCAATTGGGTCTAGTGAGACTGACCAAGTGATCTAGATACTGGGATAGCTCTCCATATCGTGTTTTACATATCTGGACCAATAGGATCACAAATAATGTTCTATCTTTGCCTTTAGATTAGTGAGCTTAGTTGGCCTGGCAGGTGACCCTTGGATCAACGAGTACGTTCTTAATCATTGGTAAAGACTTGAATAGTGAACTACCAGTATATAAAATGCCGTCAAGCAGTAAGTGGGTAAAGTTTCGATGGGCTAGGGTTTAACAAAATCACCATTGCTTTAATCCCTAAGATAGATTATAATTAAACTAAATGATGCTTTATACGGATGCATTAATTATGACAGGATTCAACGTGTCTAGGTCTTAGGAAGAAGTCCTGCCTAAGTCTTAAGAATGATATGCCGCCTCGAGATAAGCACTCATTGCACTAAACAAACAAACCAACGTTTAATCAGATTTAATATGGCTAATACAGTTTTTTACCATTTGGCTTGACTGCTCTTTTATCTTTTGATTATCTTCTTGCATGATTATTGTGTATTGAATTGATTTTAGTCGCCACCAAACCTGTTCCAGTCTCTCAGACTGACCCCCCCCCCCTTATCATTAGAACTAGGTTTAGCATAGGTTTAACATTAATTAGAATTAACTAAACTAATTAATTAGAATAAAATAATGATAGAATATAATGTTAACTTTCTCGCTCTTAGTGTTCGACACCCTACTTACCACGAAACTCCATCTTGACCGGGTACACTGCCCGATAAAGTGTTGTTTTAGGATAAGTCGGCTAAATATAAATTTAAAAGTTGGTAATAAATAAATACAACCTACACGACAGCACATCAGTGTTATCATTTCGACTACTTAGAGGGTTTAATTGTCTACATCTGGGACTTAGTTGACTTTGGTGTTACAGTTTATATCATCACTATCCTGAAGAAAGAAATGCCCACATCCAAGACTTAGTTGACTTTAATGATACGGTTTCAAATTCTTGAAATGGATAAATTGGGTACTTCGAGTATTTGGGCTTTATACAATAAGTCTTCCTCATGCGGGTATTCTTATTCCAATATGATTGGAAGAAAGTCGTGAATCTACTCTAGAAAGTATTGTTGGTTCGGCGGAAGCTAAGACAACTTCTAAAAGTAGAAGAATCAAGACGGACTACAGACTGCTGATGTGGACAGAATGACTTTATCATACTTGGTTTTATCTTGTCAGGTCTGGTCTCATACTTTTTCTTGTGAATATGTGAATATGTAGTGTAATTTAATATGTATATAGTGTTTGAGTATAAATTTTCAAGAATTTTTCAATAAATTCAATATCTTTCAAATTATTTACTCAACACCGTATCATACCCTCATTAATTGAGGAGGAGCAGTAAAATGTTCCTAATAAGCATGCTAATCAGTAACATTTTTTCTCCCTGAAAGTTCTAATCAATTGATATCCAAAATATCAAAGATTTGACATTTTTGATAAAGGGAGAAAATGTGATTAAAATATGCAATTGATAAACGAGATCTTAAAAGACTTAAGTGTAGACTCCTCCCTTTTATGTGCAAAATGTTTTCAAATATCAATGCACATATGTAGGGGGATTATTTATGAAAAATGAAACCATCAATGTACAAATGTTTTGATTTATATCACAAGTACCTTGATTAATTTTCAAACAGTTTTAATGGCGACGATGGAAATACCCAAAGACCGACCAAGTGCTTATTCTAATGGAGATATAAGGCGATTAAGGGTATTTATTCATTCCATGATTCAGCCAGAACTGGAGGGATCTACCCAGGGACATTCCAATAGTTAGATTATAAGTCCTTAGGTATGATGTAAAAAGGAGTAAAGTGAGAAAAGGGGAAATGTTATCCAAGGAATGAGTTATCACCAGAACAAACCCAACAAGGGGATAATAAGGACGTGTTGGTTAACATTGAAGGGGTCGAAGAATGAAAAAGAATTGTAAAGATAAAGGGTGTAAAGAAAGAAGCTCTCTTTACACCTAGGCAGAAACCAGGTCAATACATATGCTATCAGAAACACTTAGATGTTGTTTGGTATTGAAGATAGTCATCATGGACCTAGTGTTGCAATGCACAACCCTCCCTATCCACTCGCGGTCTCTTAAAAGACTCTTGTTTCATTTCTCACAGAGACAAACACGTTATCTATCGACTTTCTCACTCTAAGTTAGTTGATATTGAAAAGGTGGCAGTCAGCTCCAGCCTCTAATCACTAAAACCAAAATGCATTACTGAGTCTAGAGCCAAAAGAGATCATCAATAAATATCATTAGGACACAATTCCAAATTACACTTGTTGTTCATACACTGTGAACACAAGTGATATAAAAAGAGTCTTACACATTATCCTTGTGATCTTGCCAGAACATCAGAGTGATACTTCACAGTATTCACAGTGACGATGGAAATCTTTCCAGTGCCAACATCAAACAAGCACTGCGGTAGGTGACTTGTGCGATCCTATACGGATCAAAATTGTGACAACTAAACATCAATATCGGTTCAGTATATGATTTGACGAATGTATTTGTAAAGATAAAAACTTTTGGAATGTTATAAAACTCTTTATTCATTAACACGTCAAATGATTTTTCAAATAAATTTTTAATCTTATGTCCATGGGTAGCCTCAAAAGGGCATCTGGGCATAGGAAAGCTGAACATGAATTAAAGACTCAATCGGCTAGATAGTAACTAACCGATTCACTCTTATCGTGTTGTCTGCTTTGAGACATTCTAGTAATGAGAATAAGTAAGTACGATGAATCTAATACACATGTGTTGGAGGATTCAATACTTCAAGCTGGAACTCTTGTCAAGTAGATTCTTCTAAATTAAATCTACCTGATCATAGGTCGGTCCTCACGAACCAGAGGCTAATCCAACCAAACACGGATGAATGAAAAAGCCATATTCGTCCACAACCTTTATTGCTAACCCTTATAAATGCAGATTTATACAAAGGTGGTGGTACCTCATTCCAGCAGAGTCAAATTCATAGCCACATGCTCATACTCGATCGACAAATATAAAGACATGATGAAAGCTTAAGTACATGTTACTTAAGTCTTCCGCTACTCTGATACTCAACGTCTTCCTTGAAGTCATAAAGTGTTTAAGCTGAAGCATATCAAGGGAGATTGTTCAAAAGCCTTCAATATGAAGTAAAGTATGAGCATGTTGGTCCCAATGTCACAAGATCGCAAGAAGGCAAAGGATCACAAAGAAGTTCAAGAGATAATGCAAGATGGATGATCTCATGAAGTTCAAGATCACAGTTTATTAAGCATGTTAGAACAAGCTCGAGATCAATATTCACTACATAAAGTCATAAGATAAAGACAAAAGATTTAAGACTACGAGCAAGACTAAAGACATTCATAGAATGCTAAGCTTAAGTTTATTGTTAATTGAAGTGACCTCCCTTAGGGGGAGATTGTTAAGAATCGAGAAAAGACTCGGTCACTACCAAATATATAGTTCTTAGCTCGTAGCGTAATCGTTGTGTAATAAGTAAGCTAACCGAGTCAACCCATGGACTATCCATGGAGTGATCGGCCACTCTAAGTATAAATACCCTCTCCATGCCTTAGAGAGGATGTTGGTTCATTTGGATAATACACATTTGCATATTTCTTTCTCTCTTTAAGTGTTCCAACCATCACTTTCTCTTTCTAGATTTCTCTTATTACATACTTGTTAGATTGTGTGATTTGATATCATACATAATTCCAATAACAAACAATGAAAATAAATCACCATATATAAAAGTTATGCAAAATAATGATTGCAAACATTTAACGACTACAGGCAGAGACCATAACCTGGCTCCAGCCTTATACCAAGGTGCACAACTCCTTTAATAACATGTTGTCGAGTGTTTCTGTAGAATCGACTGCCCATATTAACATGGAAATTTTGAGAAAAACATTGAGGTCACAGGAGCAGTCGATATTGCAGAAACACCGAACAACATCCCATGAACATTGTCGCCTACTGACAAGTTTCTTTCGAAGGCTCGGTACTTTTTTAAATTCGTCATTGCCTGTCTATACATCTGCTTTGGCCACACATAGTGTAGACCGCGATGCCAACACGCAACATATGTGTTGCTACTGCGACGACGTCATAAGGAATTGCGACGTGGTCCCCTTTAAGATTTGATGGCGTGAGAAGGAATCGCGATGCCGTCTCCACGCACTGTAAATCCAAGCTCCATCAAAATCTTATAAGGTTGTGTCTTCGTCCTGTTTCTTCTCCAATTGAGCCCAAGTCACGTGTATTTTCTTCCAATGCTTTACAAATGCTAAAATGTAAAAAAGAGAAGATTAAGCATGGTAAATGAGGATATTTGCATGATTTTGGGGGTTAAATTACCTTGAAAAAGTGTATAAAATTACACCTTATCAAATACCCCTACACTTGGGATTTGCTTGTCCTCAAGCAAATGGGATTTTTTACCTAGTAAATAGCAAAGTCAGGGCATTTAATGTACTCGATAAAGATAGTTTATGGCACAACCGGATAGACCTCGTAATTAAAAGCACCGAAATTATGTACTAGCACCTCACATAAGTGTTTGGATTCTCTCATTCTATCGGGTGTAATAATGAATTATAACAATATAAGAAACAGGAATATAACACTCGCTACCTGCATAGTATATAGATTACCGTAGGTTTGATAAAGGATCAAAAACCTACACTACTTTGGCGTAAGCACCTAGGAATCACTATCAAAGAGGTCTATTAAAGGGTTGTGATGTTTAGGTGTAGGGTAAAGGAAACACGGTTGGGGGATATGAGGGAATTTTGGCTAGTGGCAAGCTAGTTATCTACAAGAATATATGTAAAAGGCATTGCTAAGCCAAGACTCGACGAAACTAGGACAAATATACACAACTCTACATCAAACTCTTTCTTTTTCTTTTCTTGACTCTTTCTTGATTATAAACATAAGCATATGGCAACTCATATTTTTCTAACATATTTTTTTGCTTTCTTCATTTTTTTATACAATTTTGCCCTGCCATCTGCTGAAACATAAATAATATACATGACTTGGGGTTTATAATTGCACCCCTACAGTTGAGTTTTTACTACTCAACGAAATAAACTAACTAATGACCCGAATTGCGAAGGATGAATAAACATGGAGAATATTAGACAAATATGGGGGTAACGACTTAACTTTTCTTCCCCATTTCTTCGTATAATAAGAAACTACCATGAATCCTAGTCTTCCCAAAACTGTATACACTAACAATAGACTCGACTTAGCAACCATGTAATCAAGTAAATAATTAACTAGGGTTAAACAAGTGTGGTAACAATAATGTACTAAAAATTAGTACATACAAGGAAGGCTAAGGTGATTTGAGTGTAACATTTTGGTGGGGTGCAATCAATGCTCTTCATTAATAATCCGAAATCCACCAAAAAATTACAAGAATCGCCAAAAGGATAGGCTCGGAAGGGTGTACTAGGGGTATCTTGCACTAAAAATGAGTACAAATCAAGGGTGTGGCGGTAGTTATATGATTGAGGAAATCATCATAACCATAACAAACGAAGGCTAAAAACAAGGGTTTATCCTAATGTCTTCCTTAATGCACTCTTATCTCAGCTATCATAATAACTCGAAGGCCGATCTACTAGTGGTCTTGGGATTGAATCGCTAAAGCAAGTTCTAGATGAATATAATACTCCTGTACACTATCATAAGCATTAAAATATGAATGCTTTATTCCTACAGATCTAGAGGCGAACATCAGATTTTTTTGGTGGAATTTTTGAGTGAGTGCGTAGAGTTAGAGTTTTTGTGCTGGTCATTATTGCTTCTATTCATGAGAACGCTTCCTAATACTACAGTTTCACACGGTATTTTGCCATTTAAAAAATTAAATTTGGAGTCATAATTATCTGTCATAAAAAAACTTATGTTTCGTTCATATTACTCACTCATTTTTAGACAACAATTGAAATTGTATGATATAGTTTCTTAGGCTGTTATTACCCCCTACACTTATTTCGAACATTGTCCCCAATATTCTATGAGTACCCAAAAAACAAATAAACGGAAGATAAATAAAAAGCTGTAGGAAGGAAACTAAATACTCTCCTCTTTGCTCTATATAGAAGGAAGAAACAAAGATTAAACGGTCTTCAAACCGACATCCATGATTGTCCAAGTGAAACTTCCTAAGAGCATTCCGGACACTCTCTCGTCAAAATATAACATAGTGAACTTAAAGTCACAAAAAAACCATACACCAAGAGTAAAACTCGGTGGGGAAATTACTATAAAACACCCTATGTAGTATATGAGTAACAAATCCAAGAAAACAATAAAGATAGAATGTTAAACCTAATGTAATCGTCGCTTTCTGCAAAAGTTAGGAAAAATAAAAATTCTGGAAATTAAACAAAAATAACTTTTCAAAAATTTGAAAAGATAAAAATTTATTAAGTGCTACAGTGGTGACGCCGTCTCCACACACTGTGAAATTTATTTCTTCGTTTCTTTAGAAAAATTTCTGCAAACATATCACGTTAATTATTTCCTGAAAAAAAATTAATGCATAGGCAACAAAAACGATTAGTACAAACATATGACTCAAAACAAACAATAAAACATAAAAGTGCGAATTTAACTTAAACTATCCATTTTATATGTTTGAATGGTTCTTAAAAATCGGATATTTTCCTCTACACTTATTTTTGTAAAATACCTTTGATTGCAATTAAGACGGGGTTAAAAACAAAACAAAGCATGATTACAAATAAATCAAACATATAAGACAAATAATAAAAATTAAAAACACATGACACTCCTAAAATGCATGAATTAAAAGATTGGGTTGCCTCCCAATAAGCACTTTTCTTTATTAATGAGTCTTCTAGCTAGACTCGGAGTCATTCTCCTTACGTGACTCCTTCATCATTCGTCTTACTACCATCATTCTCAAACACATAAATAAAGAAGTTATGTCCCATAAGGTGTTTATCATTAAACACATTACTTCTCCATTTGTTTAATCCCATTTCATCTTCTTGGTATTTTTGATTCTTTCCCCCCATTCTAAAATTCTCCTATTTACGTAATTTGTAGGGATTATAGGATCTAGGTCTCTTTTGATTCTTTCCTCTATTTTACTAGGGAATTCATAGGTCCTAACGAATCCTATCATATACCTGCCAGCTCTTATGGTCATTGATCTTTTATTAAATTTGATTTCGGCCTTAGTCGTGGTTAAAAATGTGTTAGTGCAAATATTACGATATTTAATCCACATAGTCTCTTTTATTTTATTGAAGACAAACACGTAACTTGTAATACATAGCGTAATATGTACAAGTTACTCGTAATCATAATTTGTCTGAACATACATCAACACATCTCGACGTTTAAAGTCCTTGTATGTTACAACACAGGTTCGTACATGTTTGTTATGTTGCATTATGACCAAACCCCTTAACAAACCATTAAGAATGTTAAAAATATTTGTTAAAGTCATTTAATCATTTACTTTCGAACCACATTTTACATTTTGCATTTACATGTATTTTTATACAAATGCATCACTTTTATACACTAAAAGTTTACGTCAAAATATATATTTTATTTGAACAAGTAAATAAACTTCATTTTTCTTTTAGCAATAAATTTTTCTTGCACGCTTGATAAAATACATTCTATTTTGACAAGCACTCAACTAGACATTTTATTATACAAAAGGTTACTTACATTTTTATATGTACAAGTTTACTTGCATATTTAAGTAAATAAAAAAATGTTATTTACTTCATGCCTGACATCACTTAGATATCTTCAAGTATCTTTCCAAATCTTGACAAAATATTTAGAGATCTTATTGGACTGTGTAAGATTTAGACTCATAAAATAATCCAAAATTCAGATTTGGTGTGCAGTGAGCCGGTACCCTCTCATTACACTAGCCAGTACCCTTTTGGAGGGTACCGTGGGAACCAGGGAACAGTAATATTTTTGCCTATAAATAGAAGGCCAAATCTCACCATTTTCTCATCCCTTCCATGCATATTTTCTCTACATTCACATTCATTTAGATTTATAGGAATGCATCCATAAATCCCCATGATCATAATGCCTTTAACTCTCATTTTTTTGTAAGCATACACCCGAAATGATTCTCCATAGCAAGCTTCGACATCTTGCCATCTACATCCACCAAAGCAAGCCTTAGAGATCTTGACATTTTCACTCACCACAAAGCATATACATATAAAGATCTACAAGATTAGAGATCTCATCATCCTCATCCATTTGAAGGCTTCCCATCAAATGAAAGTTCATTTAGATTAGTCATTCATATCCATTAGACACATTGTCTTGGATCATCATTGTAATCACATTTGTATCATTATCTTGTATAACCAACTAGATTAGATAGTTTATGTCTTTGTGCCATAAAACACAAGGTTTTTTATGTTTGGCCATAAAACATAACGGGTTTGGGTTGGTTCTACCCGGTGTGTAAGAACCCGGTATTTAGCTTTGTACCAAAAAAAGTGTAACGACGTTAGGTTTGTTCTACCTTGATTTAGGACTCGATATTTAGCTTTGTACTGGAAAAGGGTGTAAGTAACGTTGTGTAAGGTTTTCTCCGCCAAGAAGGGAGCTTGTTGATCTAGTGGAAAAACTCTCGAGTTGGGTACTCGAGGAGTGGAGTAGGGCAGAGAGGAGCTCCGTGACCGAACCACTACAAATCATCGTGTCTGGTTTGCTCTCTGTTTTATTTATCGCTCTCTCTTTACTTTATGATTATGCTTGTGTTGTAACTTGATGTTTATGTTTGTGTTGTGACTGCATGATTTACTTCATGGCCTATATAGTCTTTATAGTCATAAACTATATTTGACAATTTCCATATTACGACAAGCTTGTTCGGATATTTGATACAAAAATTTTTAAGATTTTAAATGGAAACGTATTCAACCCCCCCCCCTTCTACGTTTTCCATAAAATGGTATCCCTAGAATGAGGGGCATGCACTTATCCTCCTTTATGTCTAAGATAACGAAATCCACGAGATATACAAAGCCAACTACATCGATTAATACGTCTTCCGCTATTCCTAAGGGATATATATACGAGTGGTTAGCTAGAGAAAGTCTAATGTTGGTCCTTATAGGCTTTTCGCTAGTTAATTTATTATAGATAGACAAGGGCATGATATTCACATCGGATCCTTGGTCGGTTAGGGCGTTCATGAATTTCAACCCTCCTATGCTACAAGGTATCACAAAATTGCCTCATCTTCCATCTTTCTTAGCTACCTTTTTTTTAGAATTGCGTTATACATGGGTCCTGCGGGAATCGAATTATAGGTCTCATTATCCATTTACCTAAGTGTGTTGCAGGCAAAGAATCATTGTATCTATGGTTATCTACAAGACTCTCGATTGTTTTCTCATTGATTTTATGCTTAAGATAATATCCTATAGGTTGTGACCTAGGTATCATTAGTTTATCCCACCTAGTTGAGTCCTTATTCTTACTTCCATACGACTCATTATCCCTTTCATCGTCCATTGCTTCCTCTTTGTCAACTAATTGAATTGGCTCTACAATGTTCTCCTCGACAACTTCATCTCTTTCCTTACCCTTATCGTTTTCCATTCGAACAAGGGAGATGGGGTTGACATATTTAGTGACAGGATTACTAACTTCTTCTCTAACTAACACTTTCTCTAGAGACTTCTCTTTTGTAAGTTCTTTTAAAAGACTAAACATCTCTGTCATTCATTCACTAATCTCTTCTCTATGTTTATAAATAGCCTCCCCGAACCTTTCCATCCTTTCAATGTGTGCCTTCATATAATTTTGCACTTGTGCTTTGAAACTTGGCTCGAGCATTCGTTGTTGAAGTTCTGGGTAAGCACATTTTTAAAAAGTGCATGAATTTTGCCTTGGTAGTTAGGTAAAGTTTTGTATGTGTTGGGTAGAAGAAACCACGTTAGTGTATACTTGAGGAGGTCATGTTAAGCTTGTTTTAGGTGTTGTTTTTGACCCTTTTAGTAGGTAGCTAATTTGGTCTTCAAGTTTAAGAAGTCGTCGGTTGGATGTGTTTGGTACATCTTGAGACAAACTGATTGCCTTGACCGGTTTAGCGAGGTCTCTTAGGTCATCCTAACTTTCGTGGTCATAGAGAGCGAGATTCTCTATGATTTCCCAAGATTCTTCAGCGTTCTTGTCACGAAGCTTACCACCGGCGACGTGATCAATTTCGCGCTTAAGAAGAAAGGAGACATGATCATAGAAAATTTTGATTTGGAGCCAAAGATCGATGCCATGACGAGGAAATTTTAGGAGTAAGTCCTTGAAACGAGTCCATGCTTCGAAAAGAGATTCACCATGATGTTGTTGGAACATCAAGATGTCATTTCTAAGTTTGATAGTTCTTCCCGGTAGGAAGAACTGAGCAAGGAAATGGGTAGTGAGATCCTCCTAAGTGGAGATGGATCCCGCGAAAGACGTTCAAGCCAATTGGTAGCTTGATCGCGAAGGGAAAATTGAAATAAACGCAATCACGTCCTTTCGTTATTTTTAACATTAAGGTCAAGTGAGCCCACAAGTTTTAGAAAATTCTTAAGATGTTGATTTGGATCTTCGGACCAGAGTCCGTGGAATGCGCATCCGTTTTGCACCAACCGGATGGTGTCGGATCGCAGAGGCACCACATTGTTCCCGTCGGGGAGCTCAATGGTGTTTCGATAGCCCTCGTGGCTTGGTCGGGAATAATCTCCTAAAGTGTGGGGTGGATTTTCGTCTCCCATGATGGTTAACGAAAAGGAAGGTTTACAAAACAAAAAGAACGAAGAAAGGATAGACTAAGAGAAAGCTACACTAAAAAGAAAAATAAAATCTCACTTGATAGGAATCTTTTGAGTAGACCTAAGGTTGATAGAATCCAAAACCTAGACTATTCCCCAGGCGGCGGCACCAAAAACTTGATGTGGCGGGTTGCACCACAAAAGTTTTACAACTCTTATAGGCAATGTACCTAATCGTTGTAGTGTAGTATAGGTAAGACTCAAGGGGTTTATTATCGTTCTCAAGGGGAATAGTTTGGGTAGGCCCGAATCGTATGTTCACTAGAGTCTAAGGGTTGAAGGAAGATTATTTTTGGGTTTTTTTTATTTTTTATGAAAGCAAATAAATCTAGGGTTTGAAGGGGGTTTAATTAAACTGCTAAACTAAACTACTCCTAATTATGCAAGAAAAGTAAAAGTGAGGAAAAACTCGTATGATTAAACTAACGTGTTTACCTAACCATGCACTACTTCCTAGTTGTCTTGTCACATTTTATTACCCGTCACCCTCGTAATGGAACGTGTAAGTATCTAATAAATTAAACACTTAACTTGGAATCCACCCAATGGTGATCTAGTCACAGGTATCCTCTAACCTAGCTGCGTTTCCCTAGACGTCTTCGCTTTGCAATTAAGAAGCTAGTTTTCTAAAGCCTAACGCGCACATCATTAACAAGAAGTAATAACAAAATATCTAACGACTAGGTTTCATGCAATCATAAGTAAACACAATTAAATTTAGCCAAGCAAGTTAATTGAAAGCGAAGAACAATTAATCAAACAACACATAGACATATTGAATGATTAAAAGGGTAAAGAAACTTCACTTCAATTAAACATGGAGTATGAATGAGTACAAAAGGGTTTGAGAACCCTAAAAATCAACCACAATAGTTGCTCCAAAAATACTCTACGTTTTTCTTCTATGAAACATGAAAAATAGAGTTTGTATATATAGAAAATAAGTTGCGACGTCGTCTCTTGTTATTCGTGATAGCGTCAACCCGCCGAATCTTCTATGGGC
>BQNB010007270.1:81771-94182 GCA_026074375.1 Tanacetum coccineum | reverse complement strand
AGTGGGTCCCATGCCGAGTTTTGGGTCGACATTGTCGACCCAAAATAAAAGCCGACCCCAAATGAACTTTTTGTTGTAGTGTGTGTACCTAATGGATTTCAACACTTAACTTTTTGTGAGAAGATTAAGCGTCTTACTACTAGACCATTTGATGATTACTCCAATTTTTCATAACGTAATATTAAATGGTGTCCTACATTTTTTGTCTGTGAAGACTAAGAAGTGAATTAGTCAACTTTGATTTGTCTATAATCTTCAAAGACTCCCAATTCTACAAGTGATCGATAATATGGGCTAAAAAGACTTTTTCATTGTTTCTTTTTAACACTAAAGTGTTGGACACGTTCAAAGAGATCTTAGCTATTAGTGTTAATCTCTAATATTAAACATCGACTAATAATGTATGCCACATTTAAAAATAATAGACAAGGGTTCCGTAATATGAGTTACTGTGTCAGTTTATCTATGGAACTTATTAGGGTGAGTAAGACATCGAACCCAACTATTAAATCGAAAAAAAACAAAACAAAGATGACTTACTAAAACTTAAAACCAATGGTTTGGTTTTTAAGTTTTGAAAGGGTTTGTCTAATAAGTGCCCTTGCGGCACTAGTTTAAATCATTGAACAATGAACAAGGAAACTCTAGTTCATTAATTACAAAATCAGAACTAATTAAGGTAGATTATAACATCAATTAATGTGTATTAAATACATTTTTTCAATTTAAGAAAAAAGTTTTTGGTGCACTTTATGTGATGCCCTAAATATTAAATACATCAAATCTTCTTACCCACGTATATCCTTTTTCAATGTATATTGTTTAGTTTGATTTCTATATCGCCTAACAAACAAATTGTATTACTCTATAGAAAAATGTTGAGCTTCTGACTGATATAGAGTTGAAAGATACTATCGTGGTAGCTATGCCTAAGCATGTTGGGGGAGGGGTTCTATACGTGTATTGTTCGTGTTAAGTATGAGTGAAAATCACTAAGGTGTGCGTGTTGTAAGGGTTTTGTTCATGTTCATAATAAGTGTCCCAAGAATATAGGCTCGAATATGGTGAAGAACCTGAAGAAGCCTAACCAAGCTCCCAAAGGTGTTCCGGTTGGTCCTAAGGTGGGATTTAAAACAGTCAAACAAGTGTACAGACAGGTTTCTAAAAAGAACAATGTCAACACTAGTGGTAATAAGATGAAAGATGCGGAGCCTACAAAAGAGGTTAGTAATTCAAACCCATTTAATATGCTGAATTCGGTTGAAAATGATGTTGATTTGGGTACAAATGATGGGACTTTAAATCGGGCTAGTAAAAAGGCCAATTCAAGTGGATACTCGTTATGGAATGTGGAATCTAGTAGTACTATTACTACACCTATTGTTGAAAAACTGATAAGATTGAAAGACTAATTATTGATGGGAAGTATACACTTGTGGATAATGAGGGTGAAACTTTAGAAAAAGCTGATTCTTCGGGTGATCATGATAGTGAGGATGAAGTTAAATCAGTTGATAATGAAATGACAAGTTTTTTAGCTTCAAAGAAGGTTAGCTATGGTACTAATAATCTACCGAAACAATGGAAGGAAACCTATGATAATGATGACTATAGATCTCGGACTAACTAGATGATGATATGTATGAAGTTTATGATATTCCTGACAAGATTCAATCTATATGTAATAATTTGGATATCAAAGTTTGAGGTCGTAAAAAGAAATAGTAATTATTGTTTTTTTTTGTAGTCTAGTCACTTTGTGTACCTTCCTTTAAGAAAGTAATTTGCCTTTGTAACGGGCGGAGATGTGAGACTCTCTCTCATCATTTGTACTTAATTGTTTTTTGGAGTAATAAAATTTATCGGGAAAACCTTTACCCAAAAACAAATGTTGAATTACTTTGTTTCCTACAAATATATAAACAATGAAGCATAACTAGACAAGTCAAACTCCCTTAAGCTAGTTTCAACGAGTACTTCAAAATAGTACTTATTATTTTTACAAGTTTGACTTATTGTTTCACTAGGGTGTTTAAATTAGCATAGTTCAAACTACTTATGATTTTAACTTAATTGCTTAATAAGTACTTCAAAAAAAACACCTATTTTTTTGCTTTTGTAAATGAGCCTTTTTATCTTGATAAGCTACAAACGTAAAATGTGTATAAGAAAATCGTTGAAAATAGCAAGATACAAATATATGTTCCATTGATTACAAGGCAAGTACTAATTGATATTAACGAAATATTATAGCGACAAATAATTATGGTTGCAATATTGTAGTTAAGTGTTTCGGTAATTGGAAAATGTTCTAATATGCAATAATTCAACTCGAACAAATAATTCATAAAATGCATCAAATAAACTATAAAACATTTCGTAAAACTGAAAATGAAACATTACGATCGGGATTGGGAGCAAAGATGTGATGAATCTGTAAAATATGAAGAAAATTCATGACAATATTCAATCTATATGCGATAATTTGTATATTATGGTACGAGGTCAAAATAAGAAATACATTACTTGGTGTTTTGAGTCTCTTGTTGTCTAGTCTCTATGTGTACCTTCCTTTAAGGAAGTAGGTTGTCCATATAGCGGGCTGAAATGTGAAATCACCCTCATCCATTGTACTAAATTATTTTTTGAAGTAATAAATTTACCGGAAAAACCCTTTACAAAAAAAAATACAAAGAAAGAAAAGTAATGATAATACACATATTGTCCCATAAACTATATTAGATAACTTTTTCTTTTTATATATTTTTCTAGAATTTATAGTTTTTTTTAATATGAAGACTCTTTTCCATTTAATGTTGTTTATAAAATCTCTAGATCTTTGTCATCATAAATTAAATCCGACCAAATTGTGCTACAGATGAAGACTTTTTTTAAGGGCTAATGGTTTGAAAATGCATTGAGGTTTCCACATTTTCTTTTTGTAAGCATCGAAGTTTTAAATTTCCTAAAAAATGCAAATCATTTACTAATCTTTCTATTGTAACTCTATCCATAAAATCGTTTGACGTGACACTAGTTTAATACACTTTTCCCATTTTTTGCCAATGTTATATTTAGGCCTTACACTTTGTTTTTTAATATTTTCTTCCCCTTTAACCCTTTATTTAATAACTATTTACAAACTTTATTTTCCCCCAACTTCCCCTAACGGTCGAAAAAAATTCATAACTTAAATCATGTCATCTTGGTCTTCATACTGATTAATTGGTGATAAGATTGAATACTTTCGTAAATGTGAACGTCGATTAACAGTACAAACGACAACAACAAGGAAGAATCCGGGTAAGCAATTTATATCATGCTCTGTTTGTGGTGTTTATGATTTTTTAGATGACGATCTTCCAAGTGAATACTACAAAGACTTGCTGTGTGAGATGTATCAAAAGAAAAAACGATTGAAGAAGCATGTGGATTATGAACAATTGATCAATGTTCTTGCTATGGATAAGTCAAAGTTGGAAGAAGAGTTGAGAGCTGCAAAGTCAAAGATGAAATTGTAAGATAGGTTGTTTTTCATCATGTTAGGATCTTTCTTAGTGATTTGTGTTTGATTTGGTTTGATAATAGCCAAGTAATGTAATGTTTTGTTTTCATTTAATAAAAATGTATGATGATTTAATGTTAATTGTTTTGTTGTTAATGGTTAATTGTTATGTTTGGAATGTTCATGGTCAAGTTTTGACGTTCATGGAATGTTAACTAAGTTGATTATGATGTTCATGGTTAAGTTTGGAATGCAAATGTATGCACATGTTCATGGTTACGTTTAGAATGCAAATGCAGAATGGTATGAAAATGTTCATGATAATGTGTAATCTGCAAATGGAATATTTGTTGTTGAAGCAAATGATAATGGAATGAAAACGTTCATGATAATGGAATGCAAATGCAATTTACAAATGGAATAACAGTTGTTAAATGCAATCTGCAAATGCAAATGCAATCTACAAATGTAAATGCAATATGCAAATGGAATGCAAATATTAATAGAAAATTCATAAATAGTTAAAACATAAAAGGTTGCCAAAATATTAAGAGAAAATTCATTACTTCATTAACCATTGTTACTTCATTAACCATTTTAACATCATATAACATCATCACCAAAAGGTTACCAGAATATGAGTTGTTAGTACTAAATGTTAACAGACATATTGTTTTAACGAGATCATCATGACCAAAAGACATAAAATACTAAAATCAGCTTTCACCTCTAATCAATCTTTTCCCTTTCTTTTGTTCTGCACCAATACCAGCTGTGGGTATCTTCACTCTAAATGTCTTATTAAGATTAGCATCCCAGGTTTGACCATTTTTTTATTGGTACATGAATTTGGACAATGAGTGTTTGAAATGATGACAAAGAAGCTTTAGCCTTTGAAGAAGATGACTCAAATGCTTTAGCCAATAAAGATGTTTTAGCCTTTGAAATGTATGAGAAAGAAGCTTTAGTCTTTTTACCTCCTCACTTTGAAAACATGAATTCTTCAATGTCCTCATATGTTTAATCATCATACCATTTGAGCAAACTCTTAGATGGTTCTTTGCTAGATACAATGTCTGGAGAGCTATACACTATATCCTCATAACTGCTGGTGTCAAAAGAAGATGGTCCATCAGTACTTTCTATGTATGAGATGGTGTCTGAACTTTATCATAATGACGTTTGCAAGTTAATAACTATATATGTTGTGATGGAAGTTAAAAACTCTATTGCTTTTAAAAACTCTACTTCATTAAGCTATAATGCATAAAACAACTGCTTTTTATTACATGGACTCAAACACAGGGTCCATCAGTAGTTTCAATTACTTTGACTCAAACACATGGCCTGGTATTCTTGGTCTATTCTAAGACCATATACACTTGGACTCAAACAACAGCTTACTTCCTTACTAGCAACTAAAACTTAACCATTTTGCATTTCCATACTGTTTGCATTCAAAACTTAACCATTTGCAGCTAAAACATACCATTTACAGCTTAAACATAACACTTAACTATTACATTAATCATACATTAACAAACATTAGTGAGAAAGATCAAACATTACTGAGAAAGATCATACTTAACCATTACAAACATCATACATTAACAAAGATCCTAACATTATAAACATAATACCTAAACTACTACATTACTAACATAACACCTAAACCATTATATTATTTACCTATTAGCATACCAAATCCAACACAAGCCACTGATAAAGATCCTAACATGATGAAAAACAACCTATCATACAATTTTAGCTTTGTCTTTGCAGCTCTAAACTCTTCTTCCAACATTGACTTGTCCAAAGCAAGAACATCAATCACTTGGTCATACTCGATATGCTTTTTCAATTGTTTTTGTTTTTGAAACGTCCCATACAACAACTCTTTGTAGTATTCACTTGGAAGATCATCATCCAAGAAATCATAAACCATGCAGACAGAGCATGTTACAAATCGCTTACCTGGATTCTTCCTTGTCGTTTCCGGTTGTAATGGTAATCGACGATTACATTTACAATAGTATTCAATCCTACCACTAATTACTTGGGATTCGGATGAAGCCCAAGATGGCATGATTTAGGGTTTATTTGATTTTTATCCGTTGGGGGGAATTTGGGGGAAAAGAATTAGTGTTAAAGGATATAAAGGGTTAAAGGGGTGGCTTTTATAAAAATATAAATTGTGGGAGCTACATATGACATTGGCAAAAAGAGTATAACGGTAAAATTTGATTAAAAACGTGCCATGTCAGATTTTTTGTTAGTTAGTGCTACAATAGAAATATTAGGAAAAGATTTGAATTCTTTAAAAAAAAATAAAACATGGATGCTTACAAAAAGAAACCGTGACAACTTCTATGATTTCTTATACCATTTGCCCTTAAACAAAATCTTCACATGTCAATTTCACCAAATAGAAAATCATATATTCCCCACACACTACCACTTTTTTTCTATTTCATTGTTTATAAATATTTAATGGAGTTGAACAAATTAAGACAACCAATTTTTACTCTTACAACTAGTTTTACTTTATAATGATTCACGAAAAAGCTCTACTTATGGTAGATCCATGAGAATGACCTATGGGTGGATGTTTACGTGTTCTGTTGAAGGGTTTCGTGTGTATGTTGACGCGTATGTGAAGTTTGAGCTTTTTGCTGTTGTATATAACCGTTGTAGAATCACTTGATTTATCAATATAGACAAACCTCACTGATAGCCGTTAAATTATTCATATATTTTAAATAAAAATTCCCTCATTTATGTCATAATAAATAAATAAAATGTGTAATTTAAGTGTATATATCGTTTAAATGTGTTATTTATTATTGTAGGCACGAGACGAAGACATTTGAGCAAAAGTGCAAAATTTTAAGCACTTATCGAAGATTATTGAAGAATTGAAAAAAGCCCAAAAGATAAGCCCGAGAAAACAACCCGACTTAAGCCAAAAACAGCCCAAGCTGAGCCTATTAATGAAGTCCACAATTATTGCCATGCCAAGCCCAATTCAAAGGCCTGTATAATCTATATTGGCCCAAAGTATCCTTGGCCCATCTTTTTTGCTATAACTTCACGAGGGAGGGGTGAGCAGAAAAATCAAAAAAACCGAATAAACCAAAAACCAAAACTGAACCGAACCGAGCCGAACTACTAATTCGGTTCTCGGGCCGGATATGGGTTTGACACTCTGAACCGAAAACCGAACCGAAATTCATATATATATTATATAAATATAAATATTATATAATATATATAAATATATTACTAAAATATCGCACCTATAACTATTTGAGGGGAGTTATTTTGGATACCATATTTTTCTTGGATACCGGGGGATCAATCTCAGCCATCCATCTAAAAAAAATGAAGGGAGGAGATTAACCCATTTTTATTAATAAAAAAAATCATAAAAAAGCGGAGGGGCATCTCGGTCATTTTACCTCACACACCTACCACTCTCTTAATCAATCAAACCCCGTCTTTTTCAGATCTGCTATTTTCTCTCTCACCAAACACACACTAAAAACACACACACACACACATCAAAATTGCCTAAAAAACTAAGTTTATGTGAGAAGCTGATGAATGAAACGAATCATATAGTTTTAGTAGTTGATGTTTATAGTGATAAGAATAAGCATTTGCTTGAACCTGATTCCTTGCCTTGGAATGGTAGGATTCAGTTTCATCGAGTTAATATTAAGAATGATTACAGGCTTGAATGTCTCATTAAGTGCTCCGATCTGGTATAATCATCTTTTTTTGCTTAATTAATACTTATTTTGTTGTGGATATGTATTGTGACCTCAATTTTGTTAAGAATGTTACTTATTTTAAGTTGTAGTTATATACAACACTCTATTTTGCTTTATTAGTGCTTATTTTGTATTAAAAAGTTGTTGTGGATCTGTATTGTGGCCTTAATTCTGTTGAAAATGTTACTTATTTTAAGTTGTAGTTATATACAACACTCTATTTTGCTTAATTAGTGCTTATTTTGTATATAAATTTGTTGTGGATCTGTATTGTGAACTTAATTATGTTGATTTAATGATTTTGAGTCAGAATAAGTTGTGGTTATAATCATCATTTTTGATTAAGTTGGTATGAAAAGTTAATTATGTGTATAATATCATATATGATAATATGCTTGAAAGTCTATATCATATATGATATAAGTTAGGTTTTAAGCGTGTATGGAGATTTTTTTGATTAAATTGGTTTGAAAAGTTAGTTGTGTGTATAATATCATATATGATAATGTGCTTGAAAATTGAATTAAATCTTTTTATTTGTGTAGAGAAGGCTGTTTTCAAGGCATCTTGAACACCACAAGCATCCAAAGGCCCAAGAAGCACAATGAAGAAGCTAATGAATTTTTATTTCACGGTTAAAAAGTATTCTTTTTTTTTTGTAATCTCCGTATGGAGTTTTGATATCTATGGACGACTTTGTAAATCATCAGAGACTTTCTTTGTACAATGTCTTGATAAAATGATATAACTTTCTTTGTATTATGTCGTCATGTTTTATGCTGAAATGAAAATGGCGAAACGTTTGTGGATGTGATTTTCGATACTATGTAACACATTCATAATCACTTATAAAAAAATATTAGAACAGGAAATATGTTATCATTGTTTAAATATCAAGTATGTGGTTGATAAATTACTGGTGATTGTGTTAAATCACATATGATTTATAAAAGAAATCACATATGATAGTTTGCTACAAAATTGTAAAATACAAATATCACATCTGATATGTAATAGATTCACATTTATGTAAGATGAAAATCAACCAAAATCAAATAAAATAAAATTTCTAACACTTGTTCATATAAAAATCAAACATTAGAAAGAGTACTTTCAAATATCACATGTGATAATTGTAATGAAAAGAAAAATAATATAAAATCATATGTGATTTCCTAACATATCACATGTGAAAAAAATAATCAGTTTGATGAATTTATCATTGAACTAAAGGTTATAGAATACCAACGTACTTTCTAAAATTTACCGTAATGAACAACTTACTTTTATATTATCGATACCACCAACTTACATTCAAATTTTGTTTCAACTTGAACAAAACGTTTGTACCGTTAGTTATTATGTGGCAACGTTAGTCTATTTAGCTAACGATCGTTTGAGGAAGTTGCAAAAATCGTCCCTGTGTTTTCATATATATCTTCCACATAAGTTGTTTCATGACAAAAAGCAAAAAGCACATACGATATCAAATATGATATATCTAATAAAACAGACTATGTGATATCATATGTGATATTTGTGATATCACATATGATAAATCCATCAAAATGAAATATCACATGTGATATCACATATGATATATCAAACAAAATAACCTTAATTATAAACACATCAACTCAAGCTAAAATAACATATGATATATTTCATATCAACCTCAAAATGCGTATTGCTTAGTAAATAGTTACAAACCATCTTATTTAGCTTATATCAATAACTTAATTTACTCAATAATGTAAATAATAAGTTATTCAGATCATTAAAACTACCTAATAATAAACCTCTTATTAAACCCAACTCTCATCTAATTCATAAGCTTATTCATATAACTCTCTTCTCCTCTAATTCATAAGATTATTCACATGAATCAGCTAAAAAAGGATAAAATAACCAGATCTGATGAAAATAAGCTAGCTTATAATTCATCACAATAAATTCAAATCATAATAATTCATAAGCTTATTGATAACTCTCCTATAATTGATAAATTTATTCACATAACTCTCCTAAAATTCATACAATCATTCACATAAATATCCTCTCCTCTAACTCATAAGCTTATTCGCATCAATCACCTAATAAGTTAGCTTATAATTAAGCATAATAAATTATGATAATTCATCAAATAAGCTGAATAATAAGCTTATAAATTCATACGATAACAATTCATAAGCTTATTCACATGAATCAACTAAAAATAGGATAAAAAAACAAGATCTGATGAAGAAAACGAGATGTATATAAGCTGATAATAAGTAGATCATACTTCATGAAGAATACGTTAAGATGATTGATTGAATGATCGATTGAAGAAAACTAGATCTAATGAAGAACAACTGAATGATCGATTGAAGTGTAGAGAGAGAGAGAGAGATAGATAGAAAAGATGATACAAAAAACACAGAGTTTATGTGTGATAAAATGAGAGGTTATTAAAAACAAAATATATTAGATGAAAATACCCTTGTAATGTAAACTGAAAATCTAATCTTATCCATTGGATAATATGATGATGGAGGGTGAAGATGAGTCCCCCGATATCTAAGAAAAATGAACCTAAATCTAACTATTTTCATTATAAAATCTCGTTGCTATTCATGAATACTTGTATAGTATTAATATAAGCATGATAAATGAGTGACAAAGTCAAAATAAGTAGTAAGTTTGAGATACTAATTTATATCATTACCTAAATTATAATATGAAAATATGTTTTTAGAACGGTGTTTTTTAAAGTATTTGTAATCTTCAGCTTTATCCTATGTAATATAAAGTAAAAAGAAGCTTTATAAGTAAAATGAGAACGTATAGAATTACTGATGCATATTTAGTTGTTATGTAATGTTGTGTGTATTAACCATTAAATATACTCTGTTTAGCTTGATTACTCGAATTTGTACGTGTTAATTTCTTTCAATTATTACTACTTGATAATTTCAAATTTTCTTACTCCACTTATATCCCTTTTCATTGTATATTAGTTGAGTTTGATTTATATATGGCCTAAAACAAACTATGTTACTATATAGGAAAATTATGTTAAATTACTTTGTTCAAATACTTGCAGCATGTTGTTACCAACATAAAACTTCATCATAAAATTTTTCTAATTAGAAATAATGTAATAATATCAAAAAAAATACGGCATCTTATATAGTAGAGTTTGTAGATAAATTTTTCGAAATTACGAAAATTGTGATTAATTAAAGCAAGTCGCCTATTCATTTAAGAACTACGTTAAAAAAAGTTGACATAAGTTGAATATTTTTAAAATTATTTTTAAGAACTATTTTTTGAATGTATTTCAAAAACTTTTCATACATATGATACAGGGTTTAACAACGGTTTTAAAACAACAATGTTTAAATTTTAATGTGAGAAAGTAAACAAATATTGAAATTTAAGTTTTAAAGGGGTATTTTGAGAATTAAACTTTATTCATAATTAAGGTGTTTTTTCTTTATATGTGGTAAAGATAAACAAAAAAGTTGTAATATGATGTATTATATAAAATGTATGTCATTGAACTTTTAGAAGTTACTGGTGGTATTATAAAAAGTCTTCTTGTTTTCATAGAAACCATCTTCAAAAGATTTGTCATACATATTTTTTAAATCTTATGTATGTTAGAGTGGTAAATTCCTTGATCTTTCATTCATTCATGAGACTACATTATATAGTTATAAAAAACAATCTAGAATAATGCAATATGGGCTTGGACTACCCAACATAACTAATAGTACATTAGCTAATAATAAACATCGACTAATACTCCCCTGCAGCTTGAGCGAGAGGAGACCGAACACTCAAACTGGTGCGAAATTATTCAAATAATGCCGAAGGAAGACATTTGGTGAAGATATCTGCATACTGGCAATGAGATGAAACATGAAGAACACACACGTAACCCATAGCAACCATATCACAAACAAAATGAATGTCAATCTCAATGTGTTTAGTTTGTTGATGTTGCACCGGATTTGCAGATAAATAAACATCACTGACATTATCACAATACACAAGAGTAGCGGCCAGTAATGGTGTATGTAGTTCCCAAAGAAGATTGTGTAGCCATGGTGTCTTAGCAACAACATTAGCAACGCCCCGATATTCAGCTTCAGCACTAGAACGTAAAAAAGTGGGTTGTCTCTTAGAAGACCATGATAAAAGATTGTTTCCCAAAAATACATAATACCCGGATGTAAATCTACAAGTAGCAGGGCAACCAACCTAACCAGCGTCAGAGTAAGCCACAAGAGACGATAATGAAGATGCATATAATTGTAAACCAAACACCAAAGTGCCATGAACATAACAAATAATCCTCTTAAGAGAAGCCAAGTGAGGTTCCCGAGGATCATGGATATATAGATAAATATGTTGCACAACATAATACAAATCAGGATGAGTGAATGTAAGATACTGTAGACCACCTGCAAGACTCTAATACAAAGTAGGATCAAAAAGTGTCAACAAGAGTCCGATTAGAATTACAATTGAGCATATTTGCTCGCTTAAGCAACTCCAAAGCATATTTCTTCTGAGAGAGAAACGTCCCTTTAGTGTCATGTTGATGACATCAAATAACGTCTATTTTATAACATCATTTATCCCATGTTATTAACCCATTTTATATAATTATTGCAAAGAATTGTTACTTAATCATTTATATTTGAGAATTGCAATAATTACGGAGTACTTGGTGAAACTTAGCAAAAGGCGCGCACTTAAACGAATATATTTTGAAGATTATGGATTCTGACTATCAATACGCCATAACCATCAGGAAAGATATGGCGTATCCGTGCCTGCACTCACCAAAGACCACGAAGGAACAAGATCTATACGCCGTATCCAATCCTTGGATACGTCCTGTCAAATCGACTTTCAGACCTTATAAATAGAAAACTCAAAAATGAGTTTTAAGTGTGCTAAATCATATTATCGATACCTAAACCATAAAAGTCGATTTTCAGAGGAGAAAAATAGCAAAAGAGGTCGAGCAATGCTATCAAATCCATAGAAGAGATCGTGTAATTTCATATACTTTAGTAATCGTTTAGTTTTTGGTATCATTCGTTAACTCGGTTAGTTTACCTTGGCTAAATAATTGCT
>BQNB010007270.1:54931-79777 GCA_026074375.1 Tanacetum coccineum | reverse complement strand
TTTTCAACTATAAGACAATGGATCATTATACTATGAAAGCATTATGGATTTACTAGATTAGAGGAGATGATGAAGTTGAGATCACAGATGAAGAATCTTCTGATGATAAGGTTGAAGTTGCTGAAGTCTTTAGGATCGACACTAATTTATTTAATTTTGAAACACCTATGTGCAAGACATTCAAAGAATTTAACTATCTTTTGCAAATCGATCCAGACTTACTTACTAAGGACATTGAGGGATCATATGAAGATTACAAGAATGATTAGTTCTATAAATCGAATAAGGACGTACCATGGGTCGATGAGAAGCCATGGACTAACGCTGGAGTTTGGACCAAACCCATACTAGTTAAACATACTCGCAAGCCTTTCAACTATAAGACTGGATGTTCGAAATGGACAACATGTAGTTGGAAGGATAATAGATACTGTAATGGAGGAAACTTACCCAGAACTTACATTATTGGAAACCAACTCCATTATCAGGATTACAAATGGTACGAGGCTTTTGAAGATAGTGAACTTAAGGATGAGGCTTTAAGAAATAAAGCTATCATGAAAGGATTTATCAATGAAGGTGATGATGAGTCACATTACAAACAAGAGAGACGACGGAACATATATACAAACTATGATGATGCTTATGAGATGAATCATGAAGATAATGAGAAAGAAGAATTATGTGAAGTTCATGAGCTACCGGTGTGAAATATAAGGAGATATATGATGATCAAATATTCTTTCAATGATGATGAAGAGTATGTTGCTGTAAAAGAATACGAATATGTCGAGCTTACCAAGAAATCATTTGGAGAATGGACGAAGGATAGATGGTGACTAGAGCCGAGTAGAAGAGAAGCTGAAGAAAAGTCTAACTTAAAGATTTTACTGTAAACAAAAGTGCTTCTCGGGAGACAACCCGGATTATTATTTAATTTTATCGAGTCTGTCCTCCCAGACATCAATACGGCGTATCCGCTCCATACCATACTGCGTATTAATTATCGTGACGTTATCAGTCTTTACTTTTTATGCACTTTAAAAACTTTATTGTCAGTTTTGGCAATACGGCGTATTTATTAATTTGATACGCGTATCTACCAGACTGACTCGTATTTAGTTTGTTTAGTTTAGTTTAAATTAACCGTAGATGCCAAGATAGGAATGCACATATTTTTCCTATACAGGACCTCATGAAAGAAATATCGATGAATATTGGTGAAGAATTTACAAATCTGGAGATCTTGAAGTGTTGGAGTCTTGAAACTTCCAGGCGGTTGTTCAACACACAATCTTGCTCATAAATGCAAATTGGAGAATCTGCCGAGCAAATATCAGGGGAGTTTATCATTCTAATTCTTTTTAATTCCCGTATTTAATGTTTTATCTATACAATGAGGACGTTGTATAATTCAAGTGGGGGTGGAATTAGAATGTTCACTTGTCCTAATTTTCACACTAAAATGATTAAGTTATGCTTAAATTTAAAAAAAATTAAGCATACTTTTGTGAAATACATGTTACATAAACCGCACACAATAACCCTTGTTAGATATTATGAGAATTTAAACTATCCGTTTCCAAATGTTTACCCAAATTCCACAAAAATATGAGTGTGCCGGTGATGCAGTGGACTTTAGAACTTAGATTGGTATATCTATTCGAGACCACAATAATGAGTATTATAGATTTAATTGGAGTAATTTGTTTAAATTGGTAAATTTTAGGATTACACCCAAATCGCCTATCCATGTTGTTTATTAACTAACTACACCGATTAGTTAATTTTCAGTTTAAACCCTTTTCCACTCTCATCTTTAGAGTGAAGATCCACTAGAACAACCCGTAGAGCCAATCCTTTAGGAACTACACCAATTATTTGTTTCGTTACACCCTTACACCTTAACCTATCCTGTTAGATTAAGTTTAATTTACAGTTGCTAGTTGCTTAAAGTGTAAAGTTTGATGCGGTTGGAAATTTTCCCATTGCAAATGGGAATGTATATTATAGTCAAAACTCATGTGATTTTACTACCATCACAATTAATGGCGAGTCCGAAGAACGAAGAAACTATCGAAGGAATTATCTAGAATTATTATGATCGTGAAGATGGTGAAACTACTCTGAGTTTCGTATATAGTTAGATTGCAAAAAAATGAGAAAAAATTAAACAAAAAAGAAAGAGAAGGAAGATTTGAAGATAATCATTTCGCAACTACCGAAGGAATTACACAAAGGATTGATTATTCAATACGCAACAAAAATCGACGATGTAAAGTATTGTACAAAGTGGAAGATATCACCACTTACCTTGTAGAGTATATAAAATTTTAGGATGATTGGGAAGTTGACTGTTACGGGAACGCCAACTTTGGTTGTTGTTTTTGATCTATGATCAAGACGTTGTAAATAGTCGTGTCTTTATCATGGTAAACGGTCTCGATAAAAAAGTGTTAGCAACTTATCTGTTGGGCTTAATTCTATTTGTTTCGTAATTTTTATTTAACAACAATTTATTTCCTTTCCTAATAATTAACCATGGGTTTTACGCGAATGAGGATGTGATCGAGCGTGTATGTCTATTCCGTCGTTACGACTATGTATGCATGTCTCAGCTGCCTTGTTGGTTTATTACTATTGGTGAAAGTTAGAAGATTCCTTCCCTATATCATTCTTTGAATGATTAACCCTAAGCCTTCTCATGCAAACCCATATTTGCCTTTATAATCTTGTTACTCCTTAGCTTTAGCGGTGGAGATGTGTATCCTGGCCAACTTATGGATAGATATCGTCACGATTCCGATCATTGAGCGAAATTAGGTACATGTTTCCACAATAGGATTAGTTGTGTGCTTAGAGTGTTATCTATCTTCCTATTTTGTGAGGGTTTGGTTGTGTATTGTAATAGTTCGAATAAATACTTTAACAAAAAATATCCTTTAGGGATACTTTTTTATATACTTCTAAAGGCTATTGAGGACATAGTAGGATTCAAGTGAGGGTATAATTTGATGACATAAATAAGTCTATTTTATAGCATGTAGTTTCCCAATCTATATTAACCCGTTTTGTATAATTATTGCAAAGAATCGTTACTTAATCATTTATATTTGAGAATTGCACTAATTATGGAGTAGTTGGTAAATATTAGCAAAAGGCGCGCATTCTAGAGCTTAAATGAAGATATTTTGAAGATTTACTATTCTGACTACCAATACGCCGTATCCATTAAGGAAGATACGGCTAATCTGTTGACACCCGACAAATTTTGCCGCTCAATAAAGTTAGCGTTTCCGTATTGAAATAATTTGAATTTTAACGTTTCGTTTAATTTTACGTGGTAACCGGAAGTGTCCTGTGATACAATCTAAGAATGTATCCGGAGCAAACGTATTGTATTTTAGCGTAGGCTTTCGGGCAAAGGACCGCGTTTTAGGCTTTTAATTAATATTTAAAATTTTATTAATTTTCGTGAATTCGTTAGTCATTTTCGTTGTTTACGTAATCGGTTAAGTATATTAATGCAAGTATGCATGGAAAGCCTTAGAAATTAATTCATATGCATGTACTACCATTCCTAGAATATTGGAAACCAATTGGTCCCCCTTGGTCTTTCTCTTTCAACCGAATACACACACACACTCTAGCATGGGATTCCATTTTTGAATTTGTGATACAAGTTAACATGCTTCCTACAAAATGGCTCTTGTACAAGTCCTTCATATTCTCTCATTCACGGATCATTTTTATAACACCCTGTGTTTTCAAGTCTTTGGCGACGTCGATAAATATGCTATCTATTTTTAGTGTTGTACGCGTTTGCTTGTAAATTTCTGAATAAGTTTAATCGCGTAGGCTAAAAATTTGCGTTCATGGAAACGGGCCTCAAACAATTAAATGTATACATCAAGCAGGGTTATATAATTATTTGAGGATAAATTATTAAACTTTGTTCATTTTATTTTTATCGGATACGTTTAAAGGTGTATAGTTTCGCGATAATTGCGTTTTAGGCAATCCCCGGAACCACAAAAACTTTCCTAGCATCATACAATATATACCCACTTTTATACCCAATACACAAAATTACATAAATATATCATGTATATCTTTGTTCCACCGAAAATCATGCATCATATACAAATATGTACATGAAAAATAAGATAAGGCTTCAAGTTGGTCAATTTCATGCCATGCTTCATTATGGCAACACCATACCTCTTTAATGGCACACCATACCCACCATGCCTAGCATACTTTTGACTAAGGGACATACCATTGACTCCTTTTGAACCATTGCTTGTTACCCTTGACTAGTCATGCTTGTTACTACTTATACATTTCATTAAGGATAAGTAACTTACACACTTTACACTTAACAAAAATCAAGCAAAAAACATTCTTTTTTTCTTACATGGCCACTGGCAAGAACTAAGTGGTCCCCAACACAATCCATATCAATTTTTATACAACCCATACACTCTTATACACACCTATTATAAGTCATTCTAAGGTGTTTCCAACCATTGAATCACCATTTGCAAGTTATTATCAAGAAAAGCAAGATTAGGGTTTTCTTAAGAAAATAAGGGTTTTCTTAAGTGCAAGCTTTGGTTTTGAATCTAAACACGGGTTTAGCATTCATTTCTCATCTCATACATCATCCCTAAGGTCTTCTAAATTCCTTTATACTTTTTTATTTTCATTATTTTTGTGTTATATGATATCTACGGCTAAATCACCATATGGACTTTTGAATATGTAAAAGAGTTTTTTCTTATGTATATGAGATTACAACTTTTTCGTTATGTCATATGGTCAAAATATATCATGGAAAAAATAAGATGTAAAAGTGATGTTAACGTGTCGTCTTAAGTATAAACATGTTTAAGTATAAATTAGGGTTTTAAAGTTTACTTAAAAAGGTTGTGATTAAAAATATGCATAAATGTATAAAAGTGAGTTTTGTTTCGAAATTCATACAGTAGGTTAGATATTTTATAAATAATAATTACGCTTATGGACGATTCCAAATGATAAGAAAACTCGTAAAAAAAACCGATTTATAACGAAAAAGATACGTTAATTACGATTTTACGACGAGAAATACTTTTATAAAACTATTTTTATAAAAAGTACTATTCATTACAGCAACTCATATTTTTAAAACATCAAAAATATGATATAACTTTTAAATACGAGAACGTCCTCGAAAGAATCATAAAAACGGGAGCTATATCGAATAAAATTCGAGTTTACTGGGTTTTACGACCGACACATACGGATTTATTGAAACACACGTCTGTCATGAAACAGTCAAGTTTACTGTTCATCAGGGGGAAATTTTTATTGAAAATGTCTATATCGATAACCCGTCTTAATCGAAAAGATGCGACATAAAGAAACGCAAGAATCGGGTTAAAACGCAGAAAGGTACGCAGTTTTATTAAACGGTTATTTATAAACGTTTTTACTTATTAAATCCACAATTTTTCCAAATCATTTGTGGGTTGATTGGCTATAAGAATTTTTATGGTTATCAAAGTATATATTACGAGGGATGTTTCATAATGTGCTTTTCGGATGGCGTTTCGACGAGTTGTTGGTTTTTACGGATTTAAGTGTCCTACTCCCTCGAAGTCATTGTCATGACCTCTTTACATTATGTTAGCCCGAACGATTGTACGAGGTTACAACTATAAGGATTAGATTTAAGTACTTTGGTTATTATCGACCTATGATAATTTGGTTGCATTCGTATCTTTTTCAGACGCGGTATCGGCGGTATTTTGGATTATCTGTAACTCAGGTGGAGTTCATTAGCCCACTCTTTCTACAATTTTATGATTTAAATTAATTGGGGTCGGAAACATGCTTTGTTTTACCAAATTGGGGACGCAAGTAAACATTTTTGCATTGTTACATGTTTGCCTAAGTAGCGTAACCCATAAGCCCAGTATTCATGATACTGTCATTTGGACATATATGTAGTGGGAATTACATTATGTGAGAGCGAATCGTTATTTATAGATCTATTCGGGAAACGACCCTCCCGTTCGGAGTGACTAGCTTCACAAGACACGAAAAAAACGTTTTATAGCATGTCGAACTTTGGGAATGTTTTCGGGGTTAAAACATCATTGCGGGCAGAAATTGCAATATATAGTTTTAATTGCAAGAAAGATCGTCCGAGCATCAGTTGTCATTGAGCTAGGGTTAAATGTAATCTATTTTTGTGAGATCTGCATGTGTTGCATTATCACTAAAAAGTCTTGCGGTCCTACATATTACGATTTATCAAACCTATGAATTCACCAACATTTTTGTTGACGTTTTTAAGCAATGTTTTCAGGAGATCAATAGGCATGGGATGCCAAGGATGCATTGGGTTATATTTTGGATTGCACGCTTAAAGATTTAGGTGCATCATATTTTGGGAAATGTATTTCCAACTTTTGTAATATTCAACAATGAACAAGTAAAGCTATATGCTTTTGTATTAAATCTTTTTTTATCTTTCAATTAAATCCAATGTATCATTTTAAACGACTTTTTGTGTCGTTCATATATATCTTGTGCTATTGATCATGAAGTAACACGCCCCGGACCCTTATTCCGCTGCGACCCAATTTGGGGGTGTTACAGATTGGTATCAAGAGCCAAGGTTATAGAGAACCAGGTCAAAATATTTTTGCTGGACTATAACCATTTTCAAACATTGCATTCATAAAAAGGGTTTTTATGGGACACACACTAGTTGTTTGCATTAGTGGGACTAGATGCTTACATGACATACTAGTTGATTGCATTAGTGGGACTAGATGCATTCATAATTGATATACGTGTTTATATTATAGTACGTATATTACTATGAGGGTATATTGTATATATACAAAGATGAGTTTGCATTCTTTCGCACAACTCTACAATTATTTATATAAGGGCTATTTATATAAATAGGAGAATATTTCTTTAAAGCAAGGTAGTACGATAAGCTCGTAGGTCCTAAGCACTACCTAAACATTAAGCTATCGAATATGATACCTTACCATCATTCATTTATGCCATAAGTGCATACTCGTAATTGCACCATCCAGCCTTATATAATATATTTATATAAGTTAAGCTTTGCTCGTTGCAAGCAGTTATGTTCTCATTATCGACGGTTACCTACACGTTTGTTTATATTAATTCCGAGCCATAGAGATTCCAGTAAGCTTCTGATAAGGAGCTAGAGGGACCAATGAAGGATCAGCCTCTATCTGCTGATGCCTCACCTACAGCCCTATCACCAGGCTACATTGTTGACTTCAATCCGGAAGAGGATAAGGAGGACCCTGAGGAGGATCCTGCTGACCATCCTGCCGACGGATGAGACAATTATGATAATGAGTCATCTGATGATGACAACGATGCTCGAGCCAACAAAACAAAGGGCATAAGGTGCTTAGAGCACACACTGCTTGGCCAATTAACAAGAAGGCATATGTTGGATCGCTACCTCTGTACAACCAGTGTAATTTTCACCATAATGGACCGTGTACTGTAAAGTGCGGAAATTGCAAGAAGTTTAGCCACATAACTCGAAATTGTAGAACACCTACTGCTGCTAGGAATCAACGAACTTCCACCTGTTATGAGTGTGGAGGTTTGGAATACTACAAATGTGTGGACATGTACAGGAAAGGAAAAGATTATAAAGACTCTAGCGCCATGATGTCTAACATCAACACCTAAGGAGAGACCCTCTAAACTTCCTTCGACTTTAATTCCGATAGAAATTTATGTTGTACTTTCTTTTGAACCTCTTTGTACACGTGGATGACTTTAAATTATCTATTAAATTATCGTATTATGAAAATTTCATCAATATTAACTTAGATTCCTTATTTACTCTTGCAAACTACTCTCACGAATATCATGAAATCATAACGCTATTTTGACGAAAATGAGCAATGCATCGTTAGTACTTAATTATACATGGCATGATCAACTATGTATAATTTAGGAAAGTACCATGTCGTGCTGAGAGTAGTCACTCTAAAAACTTCTTATCAAGAAAACAATTTCCTACTTATATCATGTTTTGTGTGGGTATTCATAAAACGTGTTTACTTCTGGAAATTAAACTAGTAACCATAGAAACTAAGCAGACCTTCACTCCATCTTACTATAAAGTTGGCATCATCTTATACCAAATCCTAAGCCGAGAGGCCGATACACATCACTAGTAGCCCTAGGACAATTTGCTATCGAATTTGCTCGCCATTAGAGAATTTACTAAATCACCCATTCAACATCGACTTAATGCCATAGAATTTGACAGTTTTGACGTCATAATTAGTATGGATTAGTTGGCGAGATACCAGGCCATCATTGTTTGTGACGGAAAGATCGTTCGTGTTCCATTCGGAAACGAAACGTTGATTATTCATAGTAACAAAGCAACCATGCAAATAAGTCTCGATTGAACACCATCTCGTGCACTAAAACACAGAAGTACATGCTAAAAGGATGTCAGATCGTTTTGGCACGTGTTACTACAAGGGAGACTGAAGACAAGTCGAAGGAGAAACGACTTGAGGATGTACCGACAATTCAAGATTTGCTTGAAGTATTTCCAGAAGACTTGTAGGGTCTTCCTACGAGTCGACAAGTAGAAATTTTAGATCAATATGGTACATGGTGCTGCATCTATAGCACGAGCGCCTTATCGATTAGCGTCGTCCGAAATGAAAAAGTTGTCGGAGCAACTGTAGGAACCACCCGACAAAGGCTTTATAAAACCCAGTTCCTCGCCTTGGGGAGCTCCAGTCTTGTTTGTCAAGAAGAAGGATGGATCATTTCGAATGTGCATCAACTATCAAGAACTGAACAAGCTGACGGTGAAGAATCGTTACCCACTCCCAAGGATCGACAATTCGTTTGATCAACTACGAGGATCCAGTGTCTATTCTAAGATAAACTTACGATCAGGTTATCACCAGCTTCATGTACAGGAAGAGAATATTTAAAAAAATGGCATTCAGAACTCGGTATGGTCGGTACGAGTTCCAAGTTATGCTATTTGGTTTGACGAACACACCGGATAGATTTATGGATCTCATGAATAGGGTGTGCAAACCATACTTGGATAAGTTTGTGATCGTCTTTATTGACGATATATTAATTTTTCAAAGAACAAGAAGGAACACGAAGAACATCTTAAGGCAATTCTAGAATTGCTTAAGAAGGAGGAATTGTATGCCAAATTTTCTAACTGTGAATCTTGGATTTCTAAATTACAGTTCCTCAGTTACGTGATTGATAGTCAAGGCATTCACGTAGACCCCACCAAGATCGAATTCATAAAAGATTGGGCATCTCTTAAAACACCAACGAAGATTCGTCAATTTTTAGGTCTTGCTGGGTATTACTGAAAACTCATCGAAGGATTTTCGAAGATCGCCAAGTCGATGCCCAAGCTTACTCAGAAAGGAGTTAAGTTTGATTGGGGAGACAACCAGGAAGCTGTCTTCCAGTTATTAAAGCAAAAGTTGTGCAGTGCGCCAATTCTAGCTTTACTTGAAGGAAACAAAGATTTCGTAGTCTATTGCAATGCTTCGCATAAGGGATTGGGTGTTGTATTAATGCAAAGAGAGAAAGTAATTTCTTATGCATCACGCCAATTAGAAATTTATGAGAAAAACTATACGACTCATGATTTGGAACTTAGATCGGTAATGTTTGCTCTAAAGATTTAGAGGCACTACTTGTACGGAACCAGGTGTACGATGTTCGCTAATTACAAGAGTTCGCAACACATTCTTAATTAGAAAAAGGTTGAACATGAATCAACGTCGTTGGTTAGAGTTGCTTAGTGATTACAGATGTGAGATTCGTTATCACCTAAGGGAAAACAAATGTTGTTGCTAGTACTTTGAGCAGGAAGGAGCGAATTAAACTATTAAGAGTTTGAACATTAGTTATGACTATTGGCTTGGATCTTCCTAAACAAATCCTGAATGCTCAGACCGAAGCACGGAACCAGAGAATATCAAGAACGAAGATGTTAGGGGTATGTTGATTGAAAATTCTAAGGATCCAGAGAAACTTAGAACGGAAAAGTTGGAACCCCGTGCAGATGGAACTCTATGCCTATATGGCAGGAGTTGGTTGCCATGTTATAGTAATTTAAGGACTGTGATCATGCACGAGTCTCACAAATCTAAATACTCTATCCATCCGGGTTCTGACAAAATGTATCGGGACATGAAAAGTCTATATTAGTGGCCAAATATGAAGGCCGACATCGCCACCTATGTTAGTAAATGTTTTGACATGTGCTAGGGTCAATGTTGAACACCAAAAGCCATTGGGTTTGTTGGTGCAACCCAAGATACCTCAATGGAAGTGGGACAATATCACCATGGATTTTGTCACGAAGCTTCCTAAGTCGTCACAAGGTTGTGACACCATTTGGATGATTGTTGACCGACTTACTAAGTTTTCCATCTTAGTACCAATGAGGGAAACTAATCCCATGGAGAAACTGGAAAGAATGTACCTAAAAGAGGCTGTTACGAGTACTAGTCTAGATATGAGTACTGTGTACCATCCACAAACTAACGGACAAAGCCAGAGGACTATTCAAACTCTTGAGGATATGTTGCGTGCTAGTGTGATCGACTTTGGAAAGGGTTGGGTTAACCATTTGCCATTAGTTGAGTTCTCATATAACAATAGCTATCACGCTAGCATCAAGGCTGCACCATTTGAAGCACTTTACGGTCAAAAGTATTCTTTACCTGTGTGTTGGGCTGAGGTTGGAGAAGTTCAACTCACCGGTCCAGAAATAGTTCAAGAGACGACTAAGAAGATCGTCCAGATCAAGCAAAGAATACAAGCCACACGTGATAGGCAAAAGAGTTACGCCGATTTAAAGCATAAGCCAAAGGAATTTCAAGTTAGGGATAGTGTTATGCTTAAGGTTTCGCCTTGGAAAGGGGTCATACGTTTTGGCAAACGAGGGAAGTTAAACCCTAGGTATGTCAGACCATTCAAGGTGTTGGAAAAGGTTGGAGCCGTTGCTTACAAGCTTGAGCTTCCTTAAGAGTTGGGAAAGGTTCACAATGCGTTTCATGTATCCAACTTGAAAAAGTGCCATGCCAATGAACCATTAGCCGTTTCGTTGGATGGACTTCATATTGATGACAAGCTTCATTTTGTTGAGGAACCAGTAGTAATCATGGATCGTGACATTAAATGATTGAAACAAAGCCGTATCCTAATTGTCAAAGTTCGATGGAACTCTAGGCGAGGCCCTGAGTTTACATGGGAATGCGAGGATCAATTTCAAAAGAAATATCCACATCTCTTCATAAAGACCGCACCGTTATCAAGTGCCGCGTCTTAAGCCTTGAAGACAAGGCTCATTTAACGGGGGAAGACTATAACACCCTGTGTTTTAGGGTCATTTACGATGTCAAGAAATTCACTAATTATTTTTAGTAGTGTACGCGTTTGCTTTTAAATCGTAATCGTTAAGTTAAATCGCGTAAGCTAAAAATTATCATTCAATGTAAACGGGAATCAAATAATTAAATGTTTACATCAAACAAGTGTTAAGTAATTATTTGGAGGATAATTATTAACTTTGCACATTTTCTATTTATTGGTTATGTAAAGTGTTTACGTTTCGCTATAAAATACGTTTAGGCATTCCCGAAATCACCAAAAATTTTCTACGCTTTAACAAATACCCACAATTATACCCAATACTCAAAATTTACAAAATATCATCACATATATGTCTATGTGGCAGGATATGGAAGGATAGATACAAAGAAAATATCTAGCTAAACACCTTTTCTTGTTTTCATGGGATAACATCCATTTTAGGGAACCAAGGACTTATATCTTCCAAGTCTTGACCAACTATCCCTAGAAATCCTCCCACTGTCTAGCATAGTCTTTCATGAACCTAGACTCGATGTCAACTAGGTCCTTGATGTATATAATTCCTTAGCTAGTGTAAGTAAAGACACACTCTCATTTCTTAAGGTGAAATCTCACAAATCCTCTCCCTTTTATCTTCTATATGCCACGACCCAAATCCAACACCATAAACCATCCATACAAAATTTAATTGCAACATTTCCAAGTGTTCTTACATCATATCTAAGATAACCTAAGGTGTTTATAAGGTTTAGTTTAAGGTTTATAAGTGTTAAACAAGAAAGGTTCAAGATTAGGGTTTTGTTTAAATTAGGGTTTTCAAGGTGTTGAAAGCTAGGGTTTGTTTGCTAAACAATAGTTTAGATCTTGTTGTTCATCATCAAACATAATATTAAGGTTATCTAAAAACCTTAATCTCTTTACATTTGTGATTTTATGTGTATATAATGGTTATATAGTTAATCACCATCTAGGAAAAATATTAACTTAAATGGATTTTTACACTTGTTTATGGTTTGGTAAACTTTTACATATGATATATGGATGTTAATATCATGTTATAATGGAAGTATAAGTATTGTACATGTGTGGTTTATATATGAAAAGTATATATAAACAAGTTACCTTTCAAATATACTTATAAAACGTTATGGACAAATAAGTATTTAGACATATGGATCTTGTGATTCTTGGAAAATATTTGGACAAATGAAGGACTAAGGACCCTAAGCATGTAAGATACATGGTACACATGGTTGTAAAGGACTTGTAACAAAGTGGATAAACTAAAAAGTTACAAAACCAAGTTAAAACATATTTTTAACAAAATAATCAAAGGGTCTGATCAAAATTCGATTTTTAACATATTTATTTTTTTAATTTTATAAAATACTACATGTCCCAAGGATCGTGGGCATGTAGAGAACTCGAAAAACAGATTTATAATGTAGGAGATACGGCATTTAAAAGTTACGCAACAATAAACGCGTTTATAAAAGAAATTTTATAAAAGTTACTGTTCATCTCAGATATGAATATTTTGAAAACATCATTAATTAGATATAACTTTTAATTACAAAGACGTACTCGAAAGAATCACTAAAATCGGATCTAAAACGAATAAGATACGACATTTACGGGTTTTACGTTAATTAAAGTTATAAAAATAAGTTTATAACTATCATGAACAGTAAAAACCACTGTTCACCAGGGGATCCAAAATATGAAAATATAATATTTTGATACATCGACTTAATACGAAAGCGTGGACGTAAGAAACATCTCAAACGGGCTTAAAACGAGAAAGTTACACACTATTTTATACTTGTGCACTATTTCCTGACATGAATAGTGTTGGTTCGTTTTTAATATAAATTTTTGCGAAACATTTTTAGAATCATTTATATAATATTTATACATGGCCTAAACTTTATAAATATTATTTTACAAAGACAATTGAATTATTTATTCGATTATACGAGTACAAACACACGGTTAATATTTATCAAATGTAGTTTAAATATTATTTCACAAACTCAATTAGATGGTGATGAAGCTATATAGAATTATATATTGTAGTAGTTATTCAAAGTACTTAGTACTCATACGACCTATAATTAATTAGGTTGCATTCGGGCGTATTTGCGACGCATTTTTCACGCATTTGATTTACGTTGTTAACCTTATCACTTCGAGGGTGAGTCATAGCTCACGTTTTAACATTTTTTTAATGATTTATAAGTTTTGGGGGTGAGAACATGCTTTGTTTTATAATTGGACGCAAGTGAACATTTCATATTTAAACTGATTACGTGTTTGCCTAAATAGCGATAACCCAATATGCCCACTATCATGAACTATAAATCACTCTGAGGGTGAACGTGAATGGTATATAGAAATAAATACTTATTTGTGGGTGACGCCCCCGTTCGGTGAGTAGCTATCACTGGTATCGGAACTACGAGCCAAAGAACGTTTATAACCATGTCGGATTTGGGATGGGTTGAACATCATCATGGCAATGTAGCAATTGTATATTGCAATTCATTTAGTCGCGCTTCAGTGTCTTTGTGCTTAGGGAAACGTAATTACATTTTTGTGATGGTTACATTTAATGTATTATCACGGGGGAATCTTGCGGTCCTACACTTATTTATTCACCCATACCTATGAATTCACCAACATTATTGTTGACGTTTTAAAGCATGTTTTTCTCAGGAGATCAATAAGGCACGAGGTGCAAGGGATACATTGGTGGTCGTTATTTTGGAAGTCACATACCTAAATATTTGGTTGCATTACATATTTGGGGAAAATGTTTGTTTTCGAACTAGAATCTTTGTATAATTTAACAATGAACAAGTAAAGCTTCAGGCTTTTGTAACAAACACTTTGCTAAATCTAATGTATCGGTTTTTAATGACACTTTTTAAGGTCGTTCTTATATATCTTGTGCTATTGATCTATGATGTAACGCTCCCAAACTCATATTCCGCTAAGACCCGTTTTGGGGGTGTTACACCGCGTCTGACACAGCCCTCCGAGAGTATTGTGACAAGAACTATAACCAATTGCTGCCAATCATAGCCGAGAAGTTTAACAAGGAGAAAGAAAGAACCAAAAAGCTGAAAGAAGTGAAATCCTGACTTAACTTCGAAGGATGCTCCATAACATCACAGTACTCCAAGTCAAGAACGATGAGTACCAAGGAACACGAAAAAAGGCATAGATCTAGGTGCTCCCATAGCCCAAGACCTAGCCCTAGTGTGTTTTCAAGAATAAGACGTAACCGGTCAAGATCGCCAAGACAAAACTCGAGAGATAAAGAAGGAGGCGTGTTTAAAAGGTTAGGAAATAGAGGAAAGAGTGTGTCTGTATGCTCAGACAGCCACAACCTGCGCTCCTACTCGAGATATATAGAGTCGCTCTTAGAAAGTGAGGACAATGGAGGTGGGCATTGGAAGTCAAGATCCAAGAAGAAGAAATTAAATAGGGAGGAGGATGACTTGTCCCAGCCATGGGTGTGTGAGGAAATAGATCCTTTTACACCTAGAATTCGCTACTTTGATTTCCCAAAAACAAGAATGCCCAGCCACATTAAGACATGTGATGGAAGTGAAGATCCGAAGGATCATTGAAAGATCTTTTAGGCAGCTACAAAGACAGAGCGGTGGACCATGCCAACCTGGTGTCACATGTTCAACTCTACGTTAACGGGAAACGCGAGGGTATGGTTTGATGACCTTCCGGTTAAATCAATAGACAATTATGATGATCTGAAGAAAGCATTCCTGGAAAACTATCTTTAGCAGAAGAAATGTATCAAAGATCCTATAGAGATCCATAACATTAAACATCGGGATGGAGAATCTACAAAAGACTTTGTGAAAAGGTATAAACTAGAAATGAGGGATGTCAAAGGAGGCCCAGAGTGCATGAGAATCTCCGGATTCGTGCATGGAATCACAAACCCCGAACTCATCAAACGTCTCCATGATAAAATCCCAAAAATAGTTGATGAAATAATGAGAGTGACCACATCTTTCCTCAGGGGGGAAGTGGCGGCCTTAAATCACAAGCGGAAGAAAACATTTCCACCATGGAAATAGCAAGAGGGTAATAAGAAGCAAAATTTCAAGAAAGGAGGCTTCCGGAGCCAACAAAGACCCGACAAGAAGCAGGATCGGTTTACGCTCCTCATAAAAACTCTTAAAGAAATCTTTTCTTTAGACAAAGGAAAATTCAAAGCTCTGCCACCAATGACAACCCCAGTTGAGAAACGAAACCAAGCTAAATTTTGCGAGTTCCATGGTGAAGTAGGGCATAACACAGAGGAGTGTATGCACCTGAAGAAGCAGATCGAAGAAATGCTCAAGGCAGGAAAACTGTCGCACTTGATCAAAGAGCTCAAACAAAACAACAGAAAGGAATATCCTAAGGCGACAAAGAAAGGGGAAATCTTCTGAAAAGATAAAGCATTAGCCATTCTAATGGTCCAACCTTGGGAGAGATTAGCTAGCCAAAGGAATACACAAAGCTTTTCTCCTAACCCAAAAATCTTTTTTCCACCCCTAGGGGAATATGAAGGAACAGAAGGTCTAATGATCATCGAGGCGGAAGTAGGAGGCCATTGCATACACTGCATGTACGTGGATGGCAGATCAGCCTCAGAAATACTGTATGAGCATTGCTTTAGCAGACTCCATCCAGAAATCAAGAACCAATTGATGCCAGCCACCACCCCTTTGATCGGATTTAGTGGTGAGATAATATGGCCAATAGGGCAAATACAACTACTAGTAAAGATTGGAGACGAAGAACACTCCACTTCGGCTTGGATTAACTTCGTGGTTGTAAGGTCAACATCTCCGTACAATGGAATTATTGGAAGACCATGAGTCAGAAAATTACAAGCGGTTCCGTTGACAGCTCACTGAATGCTAAAGCTACCGGTGGAAGGAGAAGTAATTACTCTAAAGAGTAGCAGGATGGTCCTGCTTGAATGTGCAACAGTCTCCGGACCGGAAGGGAACCTTCCAGCTACAAAGTGAACGGTGGAAGAAAGAGTCAAAGTGGCAATAAATCCATAATATACGAAGCAAACAATAATGATTGGTTCCACTCTCACAGAAGAAGGTCGCAACAAGTTGTGTGACCTACTTCAGCATAACCTGGACATTTTTGCCTGGAATCTTGCAGATATGACCGGCGTCCCAAGACATATTGCGGAACACCACTTGAATGTACGGGAGGGATGTTCTCCGGTTAGACAGAAGAAAAGTGGGCAAGCAGCTGATAGAAACCAGGCAATACAGGAAGAAGTTGGGAAACTTATGGAGGCAAGAATCATGAAAGAACAACACTACCATGACTGGTTGTCTAA
The DNA here is from genome assembly GCA_026074375.1 of Tanacetum coccineum. NCBI lineage: Eukaryota > Viridiplantae > Streptophyta > Magnoliopsida > Asterales > Asteraceae > Tanacetum > Tanacetum coccineum. The sequence goes on along the minus strand of BQNB010007270.1, from coordinate 62,955 downwards.
CCCGATGATGGTAAAAAAGCATGATGATAGTTGGAGGATGTGCATAGATTTTAAGGATTTAAACAAAGCATGCCCAAAAGATGGTTATCCGCTACCAGAAATAGACTGAAAGGTGGAATCCTTGTGTGGATTCCCTTTTAAATGCTTCTTAGACGCATACAAAGGCTATCACCAAATATAAATGGCAAAATAAGATGAAGAAAAAACAGCATTCATTACAAGCCAAGGAATATTCTGCTATATAAAGATGCCTTTCGGTTTGAGAAATGTTAGGGCAACTTACCAGCGTTTGGTGGATAAAGCATTCAACAAATAGATTGGCAGAAATCTCGAAGTGTACATGGATGACCTTGTCATCAAAAGACGCACGGAAGATGAGATAGTCAAAGACATAGAAGAGACGTTCAAAACTCTAAGGGTAATTAACATGAAATTGAATCCTAAAAAGTGTACTTTGGGGTAGAAGAAGGGATGTTCTTAGGGTACAAAGTCAACACTAAGGGGCTGAAAGTATTTCCAGATAAAGTGGACGTTGTCCTAAGTCTCCCATCCCTAAATTGCTTAAAAGACGTGCAAAATTTAAACGGAAAGCTAGCAAGCCTGAACAGGTTCTTAGCCAAATCAGCACAGAAATCATTACCATTCTTTAAAATGTTGAAAAAATGCACGAAGAAAAGTGATTTTTATTGGACCGCGGAAGATGAAGAGGCGTTCAAGCAGGTGAAGCAACTAATAGCCAAGCTTCCCATGTTAGCAGCACCAATGGAAAAAAGGGAACTTATCGTCTATTTGGCAGCAACAAAAGAGAATGTAAGCGCGGTCCTGATGACGGAGAGAGAAGCAAAACAAATACCTATTTACTTTGTCAGCAGGGCATTAAGAGGTCCGGAAATAAACTACACATCAATGGAATAACTAGTGCTAGCCTTGTACATGTCAGTAAATGCCTAAAAAGATACTTTCAAGCACACCCAATCATAATAATCATGGACCAACCGATACAGCAGGTGTTATCAAGATCGGAAGTAGCATGAAGGCTATAGAAATGGAGTATCGAATTAGGAGAATACGCAATACATTACAGACCTATAGTATCAATTAAGGGGCAGATACTAGCAGACTTCATAGTCGAACGACCAGAAAAGGATTCTCCAGATACTCTGATGGAAGCGAAAGAAGAACTCCCTGAATCATGGATTTTGTTTACGGATGGATCATCCTTCACATATGGTTCTGGGGCAGGAATGATACTCACGAATCCAAAAGGGATGGAATTCATTTATGCTTTAAGATTTAGGTTTGACGTCACAAACAACGAAGCAGAATACGAAGCTTTGATTTTCAGATTAAGGATAGTGGAACAAATGAGTGTTAAAAATCTCCAAGCAATTGTTGATTCATGATTGGTGGCCAACCAAGTGAACAAAACATACATCGTAAAAGAGGCTGACATGATCCGATACCTGGAAAAAGTAAGAACACTTACAAGCAGCTTCAAAGCGTTCTCAATCAGACAAGTCCCTAGAAGTGAAAACAAAAAATCTGAAGCACTAAGCAAAATAGCTTCCACAAGCTTTGCACACTTAAGTAAGCAAGTATTGGTTGAAGAACTAAGAGAAAAATCAACAAGTGAAGTGGAAGTACTGCAGTAGTAGAAGAAAGGAGATACCTGGATGACTCCTATTTTGGAATACCTCATGGAGGAAACACTAACAACGGATGTGAAAAAAGCAAGAGCAGTAAGACGCAAGTCGTAGCGATTTGCCATAATTAATGAGACCCTTTACAAAAAATCTTTCCTCAAACCATAGCTACGGTGCGTGGGGCCACTTCAAGCTTACTGTGTCCTAAGAGAGATACACAAGGGATCATGCAGCATGCACGCAGGCACACGATCCATCATAGCCAAAGCCTTAAGGATTGGTTATTAATGGCCTACTCTGCATAAGGACACTAGGACATTAATAAGAGCATGCCAAGACTGTCAAGTTCATAAACCTATTCCAAGGAATCCACAGCAAAAGCTAACTCCAATCACATCTCCATGGCCGTTCTAAAAATAGGGGATTGACATAGCTGGACCTTTTTCAGAAGGACCTGGGAAAGTTAAATTCTTAATAGTAGCCATTGACTACTTCACAAAGTGGATTGAAGCAAACCCGGTTGCAACTATCACTGGCAATCAGATCGAAAATTTTGTGTGGGATAACATTGTTTATAGATTTGGACTCCTAGGAGAAATTATCTCGGATAACAAAAATCAATTCCAGACAATCCATTCAAAGATTGGTGCAAGAAACTATGTATCCGCCAACACTTTGCTTCTATTAAACACCCGCAAACCAATGGCCTGGTAGAAAGAGCAAATCGCAACCTAGGAGAAGGAATAAAAGCAAGGCTTGAGGCAAGAAGCAATAATTGGATGGAAGAGCTCTCTCACATCCTATGGGCACACCATACCATGATAAAATCTAGCAATGGAGACACCTCATTCTTATTAACATACGAAACGTAAGCGGTCATCCCAGCAGAAATCGGCATGCCCACATTGAGAACAATGGAAATGGACTTAGTACAAAACAATGAAGCTTTAGAAATCAACCTCTACCTCATGGAAGAAAAAAGAGAGCAAGCAGCAATACGTGAAGCAAAGAGCAAAGCAAAAATGTAAAAGTACTATAACTCTAAAGTTCGAAGTACAAGTTTCAAACCGGGAGACCTTGTGTACCGTAACAATGATGCAAGCCGTGCAGAAGATACAGGGAATCTAGGATCCAAATGGGAAGGACCGTACAAAGTTACGGAAGCACTTGGAGAAAGCGCATACAAATTAAGAGATCGTGACGGAAAGTAGCTGCCGCAGACTTGGAATGTCAGCAACCTCAAGAAATGTTAAATTCACAAAATGTAAGCAACTCACCCATGTGGACTACACAGTGGGGTAATGCATTTCAATCTATCTTATTTATCCATTGTAATGTCTTTTTAATTTTTATTGAAAGTAGAAATGTAGAAAATTATTATTAGATGACAAAAACACTTGATTAATCTTAATTAATCAAGATAAACTCAGAATCAAAACAACTTTGATCTTAATCAAAACTGTCTACCACAACTAATCTGGTGTAGACCTATTATCTAACTTGATAATAGTTTTACAATGAATAAAACAAGATCAAGATGATCTGAGAAATTAGGGTTACAATATCAAACGATTAGAAAGAACTGTGTGTAGAATATGAGAGAGAGTTATAAGCTCTCAACTCATTCTTCCAGCTTTTATACTCCAAGTCCTAAGCCTTGCACCTTAGTCCTTCCAGTAATTGCAGCCAAGTCCTTCTGTGTAAATCTACTATCTTCTAGGTAGTAGTCTTTGGCAGATGTTACACAACTAGCCCACATCCTCTCTATGACATCCTTAAGGGGTGTAAACTATAATATAAAATAAACACAATAAGCCCTTGAGGTTAGAATCAGATAAGAGATTATATCCTTAATTTCAACATTCCCCCTTAATTTGATATCTGATACAAATTAAACATTCCCAACCTTTTAACCAGATTATCATGTTGTAATGTATCCAATCCTTTTGTAAGGATATCTGCAATTTGATTTGCAGATGCCACTTTAACAATTTTAACCACTCCATTCAAAAAAAATTCTCTTAAAAATACTGGCAGGGCTTACACTTCAGGGCACAGGGAGAAGAAACATTATGGCAGATCTAAGCCGTTGTGTTCTAAATGCAACTATCACCATGATGGTCCAATAGTGCTCCCACAAATGCCAGGGAAATGCAACAGAGTTGGCAATCTGGCCATGCTATAGGGTTACAAATGCACAATATCTACAATAACCAAAGAGGCCTGGGAAGCAAGTAGAAGGGTACTTGCTATGAATGTGGGAATCAAGGGCACTACAAGAGAGATTGCCCGGAGCGAAAGAACCAAAACCATGAAAACCAAATTAGAGGTACTGGAGCACGTGGAGTGGTGCATGCCTTAAGAGGAGGAGAAACCGATCAAGACCCTAACAACATTGAAGATGAGATCGAAGCTTAAAAGAGAAAGTTGTCTCGCTTTGCCTAGTAAACCCTAAGTTGGAACTATCTTAGACTTTATCTCCTTAGGAGTTCTCATTGTATTTCTCTTAAATTTCCGTTGTACGAATGATTTCAAATTATCTATCGAACCAATGTGTTGTGAAAATTTCGTTGTATTTTAATTCTCTACTCATTTATATAAGCCACTCCCACCACTATTATGAAACTATAACACTATTTTGACGAAAAGGAGCATCGCATCGTTAGCCCTCAAATATACATAACCTGATCACCTATGTATAATTCAGGAAGTACCATGCCATGCTGAGAGTAGTCACCTTAAAACTTCTTGTCAAGAAACAATTTTCTAGTTATATCAAGTTATTTATGTGGGGTGTTATCCATATAAACAGTATCTATCGAGGAACCAAACTAATAATCATAATGACTAAGTAAACTCTTACACCACCTTATTATATAAAGTCGACATCATTGTATACAAAATCATATGTCCAAAAGTCAAGACGCATCTAGATCACCCCCTGGACGATCCACTAAAGTTACTCATCATTAAGGTATTATACAATACCCCATTTTTCAAACTTCTACGTAATGCCCATCGAATTGGTAGTTTTGCCACTATAGTCGGTATGGATTGAGTTGAGCGAAAGTACCATGTTGTCATTGTTTTAGGTCGCGAAGAAGATTGTTCGATTTCCCTGGGGTACGTGAAACTGTAATTCGTACATGGTGCTGAGCAACAGGGAAATGAGCACATGATTGACTAATCTCGTGCACTAAGACGCAGAAGTGCATGCTAAAAGGATGTCAGGTCTTTTTGGCACAAGTGACTACAAAAGAGACTGAAGACAAGTCAGAGAAGAAGTGACTTGAGGACGTACCAATCATTTGGGATTTTCCTGAAGTATTTCCCGAGGACTTGTTGGGTCTTCCTCCAACTCGACAAGTGGAATTTCAAATTGATTTGGTACCTGGTGTTGCACCTGTAGCACGGGCACCTTATCGATTGGCGCCTGCCGAAATGAAAGAGTTATCAGAGGAAATTCAAGAGTTATCCGACAAGGGCTTTATAAGGCCTAGTTCCTCACCATAGGGAGCTCCGGTCTTGTTCGTTAAGAAGAAGGACGGATCATTTCAAATGTGCATCGACTATCGGGAATTAAACAAGCTGACGGTGAAGAATCGTTATCCACTCCCAAGGATCGACAATTTATTTGATCAACTACAAGGATCTAGTGTTTATTCTAAGATAGACTTGCGATCAGATTATCACCAGCTTCGAGTACAGGAAGAAGATATTCCGAAAACGGCATTCAGGACTCGATATGGTCATTACGAGTTCCAAGTTATGCCATTTGGTTTGACGAACGCACCGGCGATATTCATGGATCTCATGAACCATGTGTGCAATCCATATTTGGATAAATTGTGATCGTATTTATTGACGATATCCTCATCTACTCAAAGAACAAGAAGGAACATGAAGAACATCTTAAGGCAATTCTAGAATTGCTTAAGAAAGAGGGGTTGTATGCTAAGTTTTCTAAATGTGAATTTTAGATTCCCAAGGTACAATTTCTCAGTCACATGATTGATAGTAAAGGCATTCACGTGGATCCCACCAAGATCGAGTCCATTAAAGATTGGTCATCTCCTAAGACACCAACGGAGATTCGTCAATTTTTAGGTCTTGCTGGATATTACCGAAGATTCATTAAAGGATTTTTGAAGATTGCCAAACCAATGACCAAGCTTACTCAAAAAAGGGTCAAGTTGGTTTGGGGCAACAAACAAGAAGCAGTGCTTCAACTGCTGAAGCAGAAATTATGTAGTGCACCAATTCTGGCTTTACCTGAAGGAAGCAAAGATTTCATCATATACTGCGATGCTTCGATCAAAGGTTTGGGCGATGTGTTGATGCAACGAGAGAAGGTGATTGCTTATGCATCACACCAACTAAAAATTCATGAGAAGAACTATACGACTCATGATTTAGAACTTGGAGCAGTAGTGTTCGCTCTCAAGATTTAGAAACACTATTTGTATGGAACCAAGTGTATGGTATTCACTGATCATAAGAGTTTGCAACACATTCTTAATCAAAAAGAGTTGAACATAAGGCAACGTCGTTGGTTAGAGTTGCTCAGTGATTCATGATTGTATGATTCGTTATCACCCGCGAAAGGCAAATGTTATCTGCTGACCGCTTTGAGCAGGACGGAACGAATTAATTACCATTGAAGAGTTGAGCCTTAGGTATGGGACTATTGGCTTAGATCTTCATAAACACAATTTGAATGCTCAGACTGAAGCACCAAATCTTAAAGGTACATCAAGAACGAAAAATGTTGAAGGCATGTTGGTTGAAATCTAAAGATCCGGAAAAACTTAGAACAGAAAAGTTGGAACCACGCGCGGATGGAACTCTATGGAGATTTAAGGACCGTGATCATGCACGGGTCCTGTGAAATCCTATAATGATTCCATAGATCGTTATTAGGACTCATCTAAGGTATGATAACAATGATTGTAACACGCAGCGGAATATAAAGAACACAATCATGTTACTAATGAGGTTACCACTTGTAGGTCCTTATAAACAGGATCTGAATGAGCCTTGAACGACTTATAGTCCTTTGAATAAATCCAAAGATACTATGAGAGACAATGACTGTGAATATAAATATTGACGCGGAATATCAAAATTTATACCAAGATGAACACAAGAACAAATACTAAAATTGCTATTACTATTACTATTGATTTTGAATACTAATCATCTCATATGGTTACAATACTATTCTATGTTCCTTTTATAAGCTTAAGACCCCATAAACTGCGTTTAAAAAGGGGGGGGGGGTGGGGGAGATAATGCTTATCTCTTCCTAAATCAACGCTAATTGATAACTATTACTAAAATTACAAACAGACTTAACTGTCTGACCAAGCAGTATTAACTTTAATACTGCCAGACTTAAGTTAATGCTGGCAGACTTAACTTGCTCTACCAGACTTAACCTAATAGTAATACTGACAGTATTAACATGGACAACTACCCAGTATTAACCCTAACTTAAATACCAGGATTAAAAGTTACTAACTAACAGTATTAAGATTACTTAGCTACCAGAATTAACAAACTATACATCTAAGCCTCCCCTTAAATGTTGCTATGGGTTGATCATACCAATGCTAACCTCCAGTACATCTAACCGTGGTCCATCAAAATGTTGGTCACAAGTCAGCAAAACATTTAAGTCTGTGTGAATTTTCTCCACCTTATGAGTTTTTTCTCATAACAATCTCTGATGAAGTGGTGGGCGAATTCATGTGTTATGGTCCCTAGAATGGTATACTGGGTTCTTCACAATGCAGATTGTGCTTTCATTATCAATGTGGATTTTGGTATTCATGAAGTTGAAACCATAGTCCAGCAATTGATTTTGAACCCACAATACTTGTCTACGGCAATTTGCAGCAGCTACATATTCAGCCTCAGTTGTTGAAGTGGCCACAATCGTCTGTTTCTTACATTGCCATGAGATAAGTCTTTGTCTAAGAAATTGACAACCACCTGTTGTGGATTTCCTGTCAAGGTTGGACCCACCATAGTCACTATCAGAGAATGCTTCCAAGTCAAAGGGTGATTCCCTAGGATACCATAAGCCCAAGTTTGGTTTGCCCTTGAGATACTTGAAGATCCTCTTGACATCATTGAGATGAGAAATCTTTAGAGTTACCTGAAAACGTGAACAAACACATACTGCATACATAATGTCAGGTCTAGAAGCAGTTAAGTACATAAGGGAACCTATCATAGATCTGTACAAGTGTACATCTACATCAAAAGCTTCCTCATCCTTTGTCAAAGGGAACTTGGTCTCCATAGGTGTGATTGCAGCTTTCACATTTACAAGATCAAATTTCTTGAGTATCTTAGCTACATACTTATCTTGAGATA